>CM060883.1:83742500-84025000 GCA_030762935.1 Hymenopus coronatus
ATCTTTTGGTTCCTTTTTGGATATATTTTAGACTTGTTTGTGGCTTTAGCTCCAATGCGTTTTTTTTTCGTTTTATTTCATAATTTTATTTGACTTTCTTTCGTTCATTTGTGTTTTATTTAGATCTTTTCCGTTTGATGTTTGCTTCAATCTTGGATTTATAGGAGTGCAAATGACTTTAACAGTTGAGCGCCCATAAATACCAACAGTCATCATCATCATTTTCTTCATCATCACGGTGAACATATGAACCGATCGCTAGAACTTGCAGGCAATGGAATACGTGAGAGCTTTCTATAATGCTAAACTAATTTGTTAATGGAAAAGCAATAAACGTTAGATCCATAGGCGTGCACATAACATTATATGACACCGACAACGTAGATGGGCTCCTATCGATTCTGCATAAAGGCTTGCATCTGGGCAGATTGAAAAAGGTTAAACAGCTATGCGGATATCTGATTATGGGTTACGATCGAAACTTCTCAGCTCAGATGGTTGTGTTAAAGTAATCTAACTTGGATCCAAGCAGCGCGCGATAAATACGCAGCACCCTAAGTAGATTTGCCACCTATTATTTTAAGATGTCCCCCCTAAAATAGGTAAGGATGTGGCGCACCCGGAATCCCAAGCCAAGCTTAACTCCCACGTTTGGGCAACTTCCAAGTGGTGAGGGTGTCAGTGTCCAAATGCCCACCCACGTGTACGCCGTGTCGGTGGAAAGGAATATCTTGGTTGGCTTAGGGTTGCGTATCTGAGCCTGGACTTCTCTGCTTCAGTAACTGGGGAGGGTGCGCATACTCCTACACCGCTTTGGTTTCTGCTTCGGCAAAACGAAAGGCTAGAGAATAACCCAACCTAATCATTCGGCCAGAAGTAGGTAATATAGGGAACTCCTGGGTGAGTGGGACGGTGAGCCTGCTATATCCCCTCTGTGGCCTTGTCACTCCAATGGGATTACCCCTCGGTGGGCTCCGTAGTGGTTTTGGAGTACTGGAGGTTGAATTTAATCCATATTCTTTCGGAAAAAATAAACCTTAATCTAATCTGTGTGTAAAATTTCAGCACCTCAGGCAGCCTTCAAGCGAAATTGTTAGACAGCTACCCGGTTAAGGTCGAAAAGTACAAGACCTTGAACTCCTCGCATCGCATTTTCACCACCCGCGCATTGGACGGTATGTCCAAGGAGGACCTTCAAGAAGACTTGGAAGAATAAGGCGTCGCATCCTTCAATAGGGTGCAACGAAAAGTAAATGGTAAATTCATTCCTACTCGTATCCAGTTCCTTACATTTGATCGGGTGGATCTGCCTCGAAAATTTAAGTTGAAAAAGAATTCATTGAGGTTAGGCCCTACATTCCAAATCTCTTTCGCTGTTGTAAGTGCCAGTGATTTGGATATACCTGCGAATTTTGTACTGGTCGATGTACCTGTTGTATCTGTAGCGACCTTTCGCCTGAGGGGGATTGCAGTATCCCTCCGTCTTGATTGAACTGCAGAGGGGAACACCCATCTCGTTCCCAAAATCGCCTCCCTTTCACTGAGGAGAGAGCGATCAAGGAAATTTGGGTGAAACAGAAGGCTTCCTTCTCCCTAACCGTACACCCAGGAATCTACTACGCTAGGTACGAGTTAGGCGCACCCGGGGTCCCAAGCCACCTTGACTCCCTTTGTGGGCAACCTCAGAGTGGTGAGGGAGTCAATAGGACAAAATGCCCACCCATGTGTAGGCCGTGCGTGGAGACCCGTGTCGGTGAAGAGGAATATCTTGGTTGGTTGAGGGTTACGTATCTGAGCCTGGGCTTCCGTTTTTCAGCAACTTGGGACGGTGCGCAACCTAATACACCACTTTCCCCCCAGGGGCCTACTACGGTAGGTACGGGTTAGGCGCACCCGGGGTCCCGAGCCACCTTGACTCCCTCTGTGGGCAACCTCAGAGTGGTGAGGGAGCCAGAAGGTCAAAATGCCCACCCACGTGTAGGCCGTGCGTGGAGACCCGTGTCGGTGAGAGGAATATCCTGGTTGGTTGAGGGTTGCGTACCTGAGCCTGGGCTTCTGTCTTTCAGTAACTGGGGAGGGTGCGCAGCCTAATACACCGCTTTGGTTTCTGATTTGCCTAAACGGGAGGCTAGGGACTAACCCACCCCTAGTCAATCGGCCAGGACTAGGTATTACACCGAACTCCAGGGTGAGTGGGACGGCGAGCCCGCTATATCCCCTGTGTAGCCCTGTCACCCCAGTGGGGTGACCCCTCGTTGGGCTCCGTGGTGGGTGGGGAGCACTGGGGGATGAATTTATACCATTTTTTCTATGGCACCAAAATTAAAACCCCTTAATAAAGACGTTGGAAAGGAAGTAGTCGAGTCATGTGGTCCTCGCTACTTGGTTATTCATAGGACAGAGGAAGGTAAGAAGTTCCTTACGGTGAGCCCTTTTACTATCCAAAAGGGTCTCGATGCCATTGCTGGTCCTGTTAAATCCTGCATTCGAGCTCGCAATGGTACACTTCTTGTCGAAGCCAACTCCGCCTCGCAAGCTGCAAGGATACTCAAAGCCACCATGTTAGCCAGCTATCCAGTGAAGGTCGAGGTGCACAAGTCGCTGAACTCCTCCCGCGGTGTAGTAACAACCCGCGCGTTGGACGGTTTGTCTATTGAGGAGATCCAAGAAAATCTAGCGACTCAGGGTGTCTCAGCTGTTTATCGGGTACAACGTAAGATCAACGGTGAATTCCTGCCTACTCGTACCCTGTTTCTTACTTTTGATCGGGTTGATCTGCCTCAAAAGATTAGAGCAGGGTATGAAGCCATCGAAGTTAGGCCTTATATACCCAATCCGCTGAGGTGCTTTAAATGCCAACGTTTTGGTCACACTAGTGAGTTGTGTACCGGCAAGTCCACCTGCGTCCACTGCGGTGACATCTCCCACGATGGGGCTTGTGCTTCAGCTCCATCGTGTGTGAACTGTAACGGGGAACACCCATCTAGTTCCCGAGACTGCCCCCGTTTTGCAGAGGAACGAGCGATCCAGGAGATACGGGTGAAAGAGAAGGTGTCCTTCTTGGAAGCCCGGAAGCTCCTGCGACTCCGCCAACCCTCTGCCCCGAGGTCCGGTACCTATAGCTCAGTTGCAGCTAAACCGGTACCGCGTCGGGAAATCGCAACACAGACCGGCGATATGAACGGGGCTACAATTGCGGAAAAGGTTATTTTAGCCCAAGCGCTACCAAAGCCTTCGGCACCTACACCCAAGTTGGTATCAACATCTGCCAAATCCGCTAGCTTACAGAATAGTCCTGCACAGTTGTCACCGAAAGCCTCGACCTCTGGAACTAAAGTTGGTAAATTCACGACGTCTTCTGCCCCGGAAAAACAGTTTAAGACCAAGTATGTACGACAAGACTTCTTGAAAGAGAATGTGCAATCTATTACCAAGTCATCTAAAGGTAAGAAAAGTTCACGCAACTCCACACGTGTATCCTCTTCTGAAGGGTCATCTGGGGAGGAGGGCGTGAATCGGCGACGGCCGTCTTCGCCGATCAGCACATCCAATCGGTTCGAACTACTTGGACCTAAAACTGCTCTTGAAAAAGGGACCTCCCTTGTGGAGGAGATGGACCAGGAGGATTCTGCCGCCACTGCCAGAGGGACAGTGCGGAAACGGCAGGATCGTGCTCCTGAAAATAGTACTAGCCCAACGCCTAAGAAGAACAAATTGAACCGACCAGCTAATCCCAATCTGCAGAAGCGTCTTTCGATTTGAAACTTATCCCATAATATACTCAATGGCTATCCTCCATTGGAACATACGCGGAATCCGACCACATCGACCAGAGCTTGACTTGTTGCTGCGCCAGCATGAACCCTTGGCTGTATGTTTACAAGAGACGAAGCTCCGTCCACAGGACACCGTTACCATCAGGCAGTACTCCTCCGTACGATGTGATTTATCCCCGGAGGACGGTGTCCCGGCACATGGGGGCACTATGATGCTTATTCGAGATGATATTTTTGCCAACTCCGTACCCATACAATCTGCAATCCAGTCCGTTGCTGTCAGCATTAAGCTACCCTCCGCTTCATTCACCATTTGCAGTATCTATTTGCCTCCATCTGCGGACCTCTCGCACAGCGACTTAGAACACCTCATTTCGCAGTTGCCACCACCCTTTTTATTGGTAGGCGACGTCAATGCCCATCACCCTCTTTGGGGCTCTCCTCGGGCTTGTGCGAGAGGTACGCTACTTAAAGACTTCTTGGATAGTCAGAATCTTGCTCTCTTGAACACCGGAGAGCCCACCTTTCTATCTGACGCATTTCATAGTTTTTCACACATTGACATTGCAATTTGTTCCCCTCAGCTGGCAGTCACCTTATGCTGGAATATCATCTCGGATTTGCATTCTAGTGACCACTTTCCTTGTCGTATTAGTGTCTTGACACCCGTTGTATGTTCCACCCGTTTACCTAGTTGGCGCCTAGACCACGCCAGCTGGGAACTGTACTCCCACTTGGCTGAATTTAGCTACGAAGAGCACGACTCTGTGAACCACTTGGTCGAACATCTTACAGGGACCATTCTTTCTGCTGCTGAGCAATCCATTCCGCGTTCGACTGGCTACAGCCGTCGATTTCCGGTACCTTGGTGGACCGCTGACTGTCGGGATGCTATTCGCGCTCGCAGACGAGCTCTACGGGTTTTCCAGCGTTTTCCTACACTGGATAACCTGATACACTATAAACGGATGCGTGCACATTCTAGGCGGGTTATTAAGGATAGCAAAAGGATGTCATGGAATAAATTCGTGGGTTCCTTTAATCGACATACACCTTCCTCTGTCGTATGGGATAAGTTAAGACGTGTGGCTGGGAAACCGAACCATATGCCCATCGCCGGTCTCAAAACACCTACCGGAGCTGTTGTTGATACATTTGACGTGGCGAATACTTTAGGCAGTGCTTTCGCTGAGGTGTCTAGCTCAGGCAACTATTCCCCTGAGTTTCTTACAGTTAAGAACCAGGTGGAATCTCAAGAATTCTCGTTTCTTTCTGGCAACCTTGAGGATTATAATCGCCTTTTCACCCTGGCAGAGCTAGACAATGCACTCTCCTCTTCACGACACTCAGCACCAGGTCCAGATGGTATCCACGTCCAAATGTTGCAACATCTCTCTCCTGATGGCAAAGATTTCCTACTCGAGGTCTATAATCGTGTCTGGGTTGATGGCATTTTTCCAGACAAGTGGCGGGAGGCCACCATCATACCCATTCTTAAACCTGGAAAGGACCGCCATCTTCCTTCCAGTTACCGTCCTATTTCCCTCACCAGTTGCGTTTGCAAGGTGATGGAACGCATGATCAATGGACGGTTGGTGTGGTGGCTGGAATCCCACAATCTTCTGACGAACATCCAGTGTGGCTTTCGACGACGACGTTCAACTGCTGACCACCTTGTCTCTCTGTCAACCTAGATTATGGACGGGTTTCTTAAGAACAGCCCCACAGTTGGGATATTTTTTGACCTCGAGAAGGCCTACGACACGTGTTGGCGGGCGGGAATATTGCGTTCTCTGCACAACTGGAACATACGTGGACGCCTACCGTTGGTCATTCAGGAGTTTATGCGGGACCGCGTTTTTCGAGTGAGGGTGGGTTCGGTTTTTTCTAACCATTTTATTCAAGAGAATGGTGTGCCGCAGGGCTCGGTACTCAGCGTGACTCTATTTGCTATTGCGATAAATTCCATATCACTATGTGTGCCTCAAGGTGTCTCTTCCTGTTTATTCGTGGACGACTTTGCCATCTTCTGTACTTCTCAGCGTACACCGTTTTTGGAACGCCGTCTCCAGCGGTGTTTGGACAATCTCTATGCATGGAGCTCGAAACACGGTTTTCGTTTCTCCGCTGAGAAGACAGTCTGCGTTAACTTCTGGCGCCGTAAGTGGCATATGCCGCCGTCTCTTCGACTCGGGCCAGATTTACTTCCTTTCGCAGACGAGGCGAGATTCCTTGGTTTGATCTTCGATCGGAAACTTTGTTGGGCACCACAAATAGCACAGCTTAGAGCACGATGTGACCGTTCTCTAAATCTTTTACGGATACTAAGTGGCAAGTCTTGGGGTGCGGATCGGACGACATTGCTCCGTCTTTATCGTGCTGTTATTCGTTCGAAGTTGGACTATGGCAGCATTGTGTATTCTTCAGCTCGACCTTCAGTGCTCAGAAGGTTAGATACAGTCCATAACCAGGGCATCCGTGTGGCCGTTGGAGCTTTTCCAACGAGCCCAGTTGTTAGCCTCTACGCCGAATCGGGAGAACCTCCTCTGCGTTGTCGGCGTGATGTCCTGCTTGCTAATTATGGCTGTGGGCTGAAGTGTATGCCTGGGCATCCAACTTATCACGCGTTTTTCTCCCCTGAGCTGCACGAGCGATACTGCCTCCGCTCTCTGAGCCCCAGGCCAGCAGGTTTTCGTTTCCGTGAGCTTCTACGCCAGCACCATGTTGACATTCCTCGGCTGTTATCCAAGGGAGAGAGTATACACCCCCCTTGGTTACGCGCTACCTCCCATGTCGATCTCGGGATGACGCTCTACGGGAAATCTGTTACGCCTCTTGATAGTATTCGTCGTTGCTTTTTAGAATTTTTATCCAAATACAGTGGCCGTATTTGTATTTACACCGATGGTAGTAAGAGCCCCGACGGTGTTGGATGTGCCTTTGTAACTGGCACCGCAACTTCTACTTACGGTTTGCCTAGTTGCACATCTATATATTCTGCCGAGCTATATGCTATTTATCAAGCCCTTCTGTATATTCGACGTCGAAAATTAGGTGACTGCCTTATTCTTAGTGATTCCCTTAGTGCCCTTCAGAGCATTCGTGAGCTGTACAATTACCATCCTTTGGTGCAGCGCATCCAGGACGTTCTCCACATTTTGCACGCTTCTGGCTTTAATGTGGAGTGCGCATGGATTCCTGGACACGTTGGCTTGCCAGGGAATGACACGGCGGATTTGGCAGCGAAATCGGCAGTCACAGCGCCCAGTGTTACGATTACCCATTCAACAGCAGAAGATTTTAGAGTGGCTGTACGGAGAGCCGTTTTTTCGACTTGGCATGCGGAGTGGTCGGCTCTCCGTGGTAATAAGCTGCGAGAGGTGAAGGACCTCCCTGTCAACTGGGTAACCTCCTCTCGTTTATTCCGCCGGGAGGAGGTAGTACTAGCTCGGCTAAGAATTGGCCACTGTATTTTTACTCACAGTTACCTTTTTAAACGTGAACCTGCTCCTGTCTGTGCGCTCTGTGGGGAGGCACAGACAGTTCGTCATGTGTTGCTGGAGTGTGGTCACCTGGCACACATTCGGTCATCTATGGGCATGCCGGCCTCTCTTGCCGAGGTCCTGGCAGATGACCCAAGAGCAGTGGACAGGGTTTTTAAATTTTTAGCCAAACTTTCTTTTACCTTGAGGTTTTAGTGTGATAGCGGTTTTTTTTAAACTCTTTTGGTTTTAATGTGTTGATTTTAGATGGAGTTTTATATCCAGCTCTGGTTAGAGGGCTGGAGTTTCTGTTACTTCCGTTTCAACTGTGTTAGCTCTTTTATTTGTGTTTACTTTTTTGTTTGGTATTTTCTTACTGGCTATTGCCAAGTTTTAATCGTAAGGGCGCTTATGACCTCGGCAGTTGAGCGCCCTTAAACACCATCATCATCATCATCTAATACACCACTTTGGTTTCTGCTTTGTCTAAACGGGAGGCTAGGGACTAACCAACCTCTAGTCAATCGGCCAGGACTAGGTACTATACCGAACTCCAAGGTGAGTTGGCCGGCAAGCCTGCTATATGCGCTGTGTAGCCCTGTTACCCCAGTGGGGTGACCCCATGTTGGGCTCCGTGGTGGGTGGGGAGCACTGGGAGATGAATGTATATGCCTTTTTTATGGCAAATCTTAAAATTAGAAATAAATTGGTACTTGGAAAAGAAGTAGTCAAGTGTAGTGGTCCTCGCTACTTGGTTATTAATCGAACTGAGGGAGGTAGAAACTACGTCGGTTAGCCCTTTTACTATTCTAAAGGGTCTAGATAACATTGCTGGTCCAGTTAAATCCTGTATAAGAGCTCGCAATGGCACTCTCCTGGTTGAGGCACCTTCAGTATCCCAGGCAGAGAAAATACTTAGAGCCAAACTATTAGGCAGCTACCCCAATAAGGTCGAGAAACATAAAACTCTGAACTCCTCTCGCGGCGTTATTACCACCCGCGCCTTGGACGATTTGTCCAATGAGGAGCTTCAAGAGGACCTGACACACCAAGGTGTAACATCAGTTTACAAGGTTCAACGCAAAGTAAATGGTGAATTCGTGCCTACCCGTACGAGGCAGGGTACGAGGCGATCGAGGTTAGGTTTTATGTACCGAACCCCCTAAGATGATATAAATGCCAGCGGGTTGGGCATATAAGCGATTTTTGTACTGGTCGGTCTACGTGTGCTATCTGTGGTGACGCATCACACGATGGTAATTGTACAACACCTCCATCTTGTGTGTATTGTAGTGGCGAACATGCATCTAGTTCCCGAGATTGCCCCCGTTTTACAGAGGAGAGAGCGATCCAGGAGATACGGGTTAGAACGAAGGTGCTCTTCTTGGAAACCCGTAGTCTCCTGCGCCTCCGCCAATCCGCTGTCCCGCGCGACGGTACCTACAGCTAAGTCGTAACTAAATCGGTACCGAGCCGGGAAATCGCGACTCAAACGATCTATATGAACTGGGCCACCATAGCATAGACGATTCTCGTAGCCCGGTCGCTACCAAAGACTTCAACATCTATGTCTACGCCGGCACCACTATCTGCCAAATCCGACACCGTAAAGAGCAGTTCGAAAACCGTTACACCCAAACCATCGACCTCTACCAAGAAGACCAGTACCACAGCTAAGACCTTCAAGACCAGCTATGTCTGCTCCGACTTCCTGAAACATAGTGCCAAGCCCTCTCCCATTGCATCTAAGGGCAGGAAAAGTAGAAGACAATCTCCATGTAAATCCTCGTCAGGGGCATCTACCGGGGCGAGCACGGATCGGCGGCCATCATCTTCGCCAATCAAGACCTCTAATCGGTTCGTGGTTCTCGAACCGAAATTTTCAATTGGAAAGGGATCCTCCCTCGTGGAAGAGATGGATCACGAGGATTCTGCCCTCACTGCCAAGCGAACAGTGCGTAATAAGCAGGATCCTGCTCCTGTAAACAATATTAGTCCTACGGCAAAAAAGAAGAAATTAAACCGACCAGTACAGCCAAATCTGCAGAAACGTCTTTCAATTTAGTACTTAACCATGGCTATCCTAAAGTAGAACATACACGGCATTCGACCCCATCGCGCAGAGCTTGAACTGTTGCTCAACCAGAATCAGCCACTAGTCGTTTGCCTACAAGAGACAAAACTCCGTCCGCAAGATACTGTTACATTCAGACACTATTCTTCTGTACGGTGTGATTTATCACACTATGATGCTCATCAAAGATGACATTTGCCCTGATTCCGTCTCCTTACAGTCAAAAATCCAGTCAATCGCTGTGAGAATTACACTGCCATCTGTCAGATTTACCGTTCGTAGTATCCATCTGATCCCTCTTCCGACCTCTCGCACACTGATTTAGACGACCTAATTTCCCAGCTACCAACACCGTTCCTGTTGGTAGGGGACGTAAATGCCTACCACCCACTTTGGGGCTCACCGTAGGCATGTGCGAGAGGTTGCGTAATCACCGATTTCTTGGACACTAATAACCTCTCTCTCCTGAATACTGGAGAGCCCACATTTCTTTCTGACGCCTTCAATAGTTTCTCACACCTGGATATAGCGGTTTGTTCTCTACAGTTGGCAATTTCATTCCAATGGAATGTTCTTTCTGATTTACATTCTAGCGACCGCTTCCTATTCTCATTAGTCTCTTAGCACAAGCTCCATGTTCCATTGGTTTACCTAGATGGCGCTTCGATAGAGCCAACTAGCACCTCTATTCCAGCTTGGCCGCTTTCAGCTATAACGAGCACGACTCTAGTCGTTTGCCTACAAGAGACAAAACTCCGTCCGCAAGATACTGTTACATTCAGACACTATTCTTCTGTACGGTGTGATTTATCACACTATGATGCTCATCAAAGATGACATTTGCCCTGATTCCGTCTCCTTACAGTCAAAAATCCAGTCAATCGCTGTGAGAATTACACTGCCATCTGTCAGAT
Source organism: Hymenopus coronatus (assembly GCA_030762935.1). Classification (NCBI taxonomy): domain Eukaryota; kingdom Metazoa; phylum Arthropoda; class Insecta; order Mantodea; family Hymenopodidae; genus Hymenopus; species Hymenopus coronatus. The sequence continues at coordinate 83,752,747 of CM060883.1, forward strand.
TTACCGTTCGTAGTATCCATCTGATCCCTCTTCCGACCTCTCGCACACTGATTTAGACGACCTAATTTCCCAGCTACCAACACCGTTCCTGTTGGTAGGGGACGTAAATGCCTACCACCCACTTTGGGGCTCACCGTAGGCATGTGCGAGAGGTTGCGTAATCACCGATTTCTTGGACACTAATAACCTCTCTCTCCTGAATACTGGAGAGCCCACATTTCTTTCTGACGCCTTCAATAGTTTCTCACACCTGGATATAGCGGTTTGTTCTCTACAGTTGGCAATTTCATTCCAATGGAATGTTCTTTCTGATTTACATTCTAGCGACCGCTTCCTATTCTCATTAGTCTCTTAGCACAAGCTCCATGTTCCATTGGTTTACCTAGATGGCGCTTCGATAGAGCCAACTAGCACCTCTATTCCAGCTTGGCCGCTTTCAGCTATAACGAGCACGACTCTGTGAAATTTTTTTCGAACACCTCATAGAGATAATTTTTTCTGCTTCTGAGCTTTCTATTCCGCGGTCATCTGGACAACCCCGCCGTTTTCCTGTCCCATGGTGGACTGATGACTGCCGGAATGCTATTCGTGCTCGCAGACGTGCTCTCAGAGTTTTCTAGCGTCGCCCCACGCTGAATAATCTCATACAATATAAACAAATGCGTGCCCAATCTAGATGGACTATTAAGGATAGCAAAACGACATCCTGGAGGCAATTTGTAGCCTCTTTTAACCGACATACGCCTTCCTCAGTCGTATGGGATAAGTTAAGACGTGTGGCCAGATAATCAACCCATATACCCCTCGCAGGTCTCAGAACACCTGCCGGAGCTGTTGTTGATACATTTGACGTGGGGAACACTTTAGGCAGTGCATTCGCTCAGGTGACTAGCTCAGACAATTATTTCCCTGATTTTCTTTCAGTTAAGGCGCAGGTGGAATCTAAGGAATTCGCTTTTCGTTCTGGAAACCTTGATGATTATAATTGCGTTTTCACCATGGCAGAGCTAGACAATGCACTTTCATCCTCGCGACACTCTTGACCAGTACCAGATGGTATCCAAGACCAAGTGCTGCAACATCTCTCTGATGGTAAGGGTTTTCTACTCGAGGTCTATATTCGTGTCTGGGTTGATGACACTTTTCCAGATAAGTGGCGGGAGGCCACCATCATACCAATTCCTAAACCTGGAAAGGACCGCCCTCTTCCTTCCAGTTACCGTCCTATTTCTCTTACCAGTTGCGTATGCAAGGTGATGGAACGCATGATCAATGGATGGTTGGTGTGGTGGCTGGAATCCCACGACCTTTTGACTAATATCCAGTGTGGTTTTCGACGTCGTTCAACAACTGACTACCTTATCTCACTGTCAACTCAGATCATGGACGGGTTTCTTAAGAACAGCGAAACAATTGGGGTATTTTCTGACCTCGGGAAAGCCTATGATACCTGGTTGGAGAGCGGGGATATTACTTTCTCTCCAGAGCTGGAACATACGTGGGCGCTTGCCGTTGTTCATTCAGGAGTTTTTGCGACACCGTGTTTTTCGAGTAAGGGTCGGCTCGGTTTCTTCTATCCCTTTTATTCAGGAGAACGGAGTGCCGCAGGGCTCGGTACTGAGCGTGACGTTGTTTACTATAGCAATTAATTCTATATCGCAATGTGTTCCCCCAGGTGTCTCGTCCTGTTTGTTTGTGGACGACCTTGCCATTTTCTGTACTTCTCAGAGAACACATTTTCTGGAACGCCGTCCCCAGTGAAGTTTGGACCATCTCTATGATTGGAGCTGGAAACACGGCTTTCGCTTTTCAGCTGAGAATACCATCCGCGTCAACTTCTGGCGCCGTAGGTGGCGAGTGGCACCTACTCTTCAACTCGGGCCAGATTTACTTCCCTTCGCCGATGAGGTGAGATACCTGCGGTTGGTATTGGATCGGATATTATGCCGGTCATCACATATAGCACAGCTTAAAGCGCGGTGTGACCGCTCTCTTAATATTTAACAGATACTAATTGGCAAATCGTGGGGATTAGATCGAACTGTACCTCTGCGAATTTATCGTGCGCTGATTCGATCCAAGTTGGACTATAGCTGCGTTGTGTATTCTTCAGCACGACCATCTGTGCTTAGACGACTTGATAAGTCCATAACCAGGGCATCCGTGTGGCTTTTGAGGCCTTTCCAACCAGCCCTCTACGCTGAATCAGCGGAACCCCCTCTGCGATGTCGGCGTGATGTCCTGTTGGCTAATTATGGCTTTGGTTTCGCAGCATGCCATCGCATCCAACGTTTACCCCCTTTTTCAATACCTTGCAGGACAAACGATACGGGAACTTGTCCCTCAGACCCAGGCCTGCAGGTTTTTGTTTCCGCGAGTGCACTGCCTCGCATGTTTTCAGTTGGAGGGAGTAAGTACCCCTTTTGGCTACGTATTACCTCGCACGTGGCTTTGGGGATGACCGTTTACGAGAAATCTGCGATGCTTGAATTTGATATCCGTACTTGTTTTTTAGAATGTTTATCCCACTACAATGATCTTTGTATATACACCGACGGCAATAAGTGTGCTGCCGGTGTTGGATGTGCATTTGTTACTGGGAACAACAGCTTTACTTTTGGTCTGCGTAGTGGCACATCCATTTATACTGCTGAGCTGTATGCCATCTATCGAGCCATTCTTTACGTTCGCTGTCAGAATTTGAGTGAATGCCTCCTAATGAGTGATTCTCTTAGTGCCCTTCAGAACGTTAGTGAGTTGTACAACCACCATCCTATAGTGCAGCGCATCCAGGACCTCCTTCACATTCTACACACTTCTGGTGTTAACGTGGAGTGTGCATGGATCCCTGGTCACGTCGTCTTGCAGGTTAGTGAACTGGTGGATTTGGCAGTTAAGACGGCAACAACGCAACCTAGTACTACTCTTCCTTTTGTAACCACTGCGGACTTCAGGCTTGTTGTCCGGAGAATGTGCACTCCGGCAGGCATGAAAAGTGAGCGTCTCTTCGCGGGAACAAACTTAGGGAAGTGAACGATCTTTCTGCTAATTCGGTAACCTGCTCTCGTAAATCCCGTCGTGAAGAGGTGCAATTGGCTCTTTTAGGTTTGGTCACTGGTATTTTACGCATAGTTATATTTTTAAGAGGGACCCTGTACCTACCTGTACCCTCTGTGGGGCAGCATTGTCGGTCCGGCATGTGCTGCCAGAGTGTATTTCTATAGCAGCCCTTCGTTCATCTTTCCACCTGCCGGCCTCCCTCGTGGAGGTCCTTGCCAACGACCACAGGGCGATCGATAAAGTTTTTGCCTTTTTATCTTCTTTGGCGCTTCCAATTAGGATTTAGTTCGTGTTTTTTTAAACTCTATAACCATTGCTTTTATTGGAGCGCAGGTGCATGGTTTTTAATAATTTTATCTGTCCTTCAACGGATTAATTTTAATCCGCTGACAGCTTTTAAGTTATTTGTCTGTTTGTTGCTCCGTTTTTTATTATTTTAGATTCAGGTTTGTCATTTACCAGTGATTTTAGTTTCTGGCTTTTGAATTGCCATCCTGCTTTTAGTTTTAATTTGTCTTATACTGTTATTTTACCTATGGTGTTTTTATTCACTTGTTTTATAAGGGCGCCAATGACCTCAGTAGTTGAGCGCCCTTAAACACCAGCACCATCATCATCATTATCATCATCATCCGAATCCGTAAGATCATGCGTATCCAACAAACCCTCTGTCCCGCGTTCTGGTTCTTGGAACTCTACTAGAGGTAAAGCGGTACCGGGGCGGGAAATAGCAACACAGACCTGATATATTAACGGAGCCACTATTACAGAAAATATTATCGTTGCCAGACCACTTACGGAGAACTCAATAGCTAAGGCTATGTTAGCATCACCATCTGCGAAATCCGCCAATATAAAGCATATTCCAGCAAAATTGTCACTCGTAGAGTATACTGCACAGCAGAAAGCTTTCAAGACAAGTTATGTTAGGACGACTTTCTTAAAGAGAGTCTTGCGCCTGCACTCAAAAGATCCCTGGGTGGTAACAGTCCACGTCACTCTCCACGCAGATCCTTTTCTGAGGAAACTTCTAGGGGAGTTCCAATCGGCGACGTCCATCTTCGCCGTCCAGTACCTCAAAGCGGTTAGAGGTAATCGAACGAAATTTCTCTATTGGAAAGCGGCCCTGCTGTGTGAAGGAGATGGAATAGAAGGATTCTGCGTCGACTGCCAGCCGGACAGTGCGTAAGCGACAGGTTCGTGCTCCTGAAAAAAGTGTTGGTCCGACGCTTAAAAGAATAAATTAAATCGAGCAATACCGCCCAATACCAAGAAGCATATTATAAGTTATCCTGTAATATAGACACAGCTATCCTAAAGTAAAACATACGCGGCATTCGACCACATCAAGCAAAGTTTGAGCTGTTACTCAACGCATATCATCCTCTAGTCATCTGCCTACAAGAGGCAACGCTCCGTGCACAAGACAATGTTATATTCAGGCACTGCTCTTCTGTACGGCTTGATTTATCACAGGTGGAAAGTTGGCCAGCACACAGGGGCACTATGTTGCTCATCAGAGATGATATTTATCTGATTCCGTTTTACCTCCCAGGAGCGTACTGCGGTAGGTACGGGTTTGGTGCACTGGGGGTCCCGAGGAAACCCCGACTCCTTCATCTGCGCAACCTCTGAGGAGTGAGTGAGTCAGTAGGTAAAAATTCTCAACCACGTGTAGATCGTGTGTGCAGACCCGAGTTGGTGGAAAGGAAGATCCTGGTTGGTTTATTTATTTAGTCGTGTCATGTGGTCTTCTCTACTTGGTTATTAATGGATCCGAGGAGGTAAAAGGTTTTCACCGATGATCCCTTCTATTATTCAAAAGGGACTTGACAACATTGCCAGTCCTGTGACGTCATGCGTTCTAGCTCGAATCGTTATTCTCCTGATCGAAGCCAATTCCGCTACACAGGCTGCTAGAATACTGAAAGCCGCAATATTAGCCAGCAATCCTGTAAAAGTCAAGGCGCGTAGACCCTTAAACTCCTCCCGCGGTGTTGTAACCACCCGCGCACTAGACGGTTTGTCCGTTGAGGAAATAAAGGTGGTATCTTTATGTCAGCTCAAGGTGGTATCTTTATGTCGGATTCAGCACAAGCTGAATCGTAAATTCGTGCCAAACAGTACCCTGTTTCTGACTTTCTTAACTCTCAGATCAAGAAAGCAAATAGGTACCGACTCTAGAAATCGCAAAACAGACCGGCGATTTAAACGGGGCCACCATTTGAAAAAAGGTTCTCGTAGTCAGAGCGCTGACAGAGTCGGCATGTATTTCTACGACGGCCTCACCACCTGCAAAATCCGCCAACATAAAGCAAGGTTAGGACAACTATCAGCCTGACCTTCGACTTCCGGACCCCCCAGGAGCCTACTACGGTAGGTACGGGTTAGGCGCACCCTGGGTCCCGAGCCAAACTCTGTGGGCAACCTAAGAGTAGTGAGGGAGTCAGTAGGCTAAATTGCCTACCCACGAGTAGGCCATGCGTGGAGACCCGTGTCGGTGGAAAGGAATATCCTAGTTGGTTGAGGGTTGTGTACCTAAGCCTGGGCTTCTGACTTTCAGTGACTGGGGAGGGTGCGCATCTTAATACACCGCTTTGGTTTTTGATTCGCCTAAACAGGAGTCTAGGGACTAACCCACCCCTAGTCAATTGGCCAGGACTAGGTGTTATACCCAACTGAAAGGTGAGTGGGACGGCGAGCCCGTTATATCCCCATGTTGGGCTTCGTGGTGTGAGGGAGTACTGGAGGATGAATATATTGCGCATTTTTATGGCACCAAATAAAACATGTTATAAACTTGGGAATGGTGTAGCAAAAGAAGTAGCTGAGTCTTGCGGTCCTCGGTACTTGATTGTTAATCGGGCAGAGGAAGATGGAAAGTTTTCCACGGTCAGCGCCTACACCATCCGAAAAGGGCTTGACAACATTGCTGGTTCTGTTAAGTCGTGCATTAAGACTCGAAACGGCACGCTCCTTGTAGAGGCACATTCAGCAACATATGCGGCGAAATCACTAAATGTCGCTATGTTAGGCAGCTATTCTGTGAAGTAGGCGCACCCGGGGTCCCGAGCCACCTTGACTCCCTCTGTGGGCAACCTCAGAGTGGTGAGGGAGTCAGTAGGTCAAAATGCCCACCCACGTGTAGGCCGTGCGTGGAGACCCGTGTCGGTGAAAAGGAATATCCTGGTTGGTTGAGGGTTGCGTACCTGAGCCTGGGCTTCTGTTTTTCAGTAACTGGGGAGGGTGCGCAGCCTAATACACCGCTTTGGTTCCTGATTTGTCTAAACGGGAGGCTAGGGACTAACCCACCCCTAGTCAATCGGCCAGGACTAGGTATTACACCGAACTCCAGGATGAGTGGGACGGCGAGCCCGCTATATCCCCTGTGTAACCCTGTCACCCCAGTGGGGTGACCCCTCGTTGGGCTCCGTGGTGGGTGGGGAGCACTGGGGGATGAATTTATACCATTTTTTTATGGCACCAAAACCAAAACCCCTTATTTTAAATGCAAACGTTGGAAAGGAAGTAGTCGAGTCATGTGGTCCTCGCTACTTGGTTATTCATAGGACAGAGGAAGGTAAGAAGTTCCTTACGGTGAGCCCTTTTACTATCCAAAAGGGTCTCGATGCCATTGCTGGTCCGGTCAAATCTTGCGTTCGAGCTCGCAACGGTACACTTCTTGTCGAAGCCAACTCCGCCTCGCAAGCTGCAAGGATACTTAAAGCCACCACGTTACCCAGCTATCCAGTGAAGGTCGAGGTGCACAAGTCGCTGAACTCCTCCCGCGGTGTAGTAACAACCCGCGCGTTGGACGGTTTGTCCATTGAGGAGATCCAAGAAAATCTTGCGACTCAGGGTGTCTCAGCTGTTTATCGGGTACAACGTAAGATCAACGGTGAATTCCTGCCTACTCGTACCCTGTTTCTTACTTTTGATCGGGTTGATCTGCCTCAAAAGATTAGAGCAGGGTATGAAGCCATCGAAATTAGGCCTTATATACCCAATCCGCTGAGGTGCTTTAAATGCCAACGTTTTGGTCACACTAGTGAGTTGTGTACCGGCAAGTCCACCTGCGTCCACTGCGGTGACACCTCCCACGATGGGGCTTGTGCTTCAGCTCCATCGTGTGTGAACTGTAACGGGGAACACCCATCTAGTTCCCGAGACTGCCCCCGTTTTGCAGAGGAACGAGCGATCCAGGAGATACGGGTGAAAGAGAAGGTGTCCTTCTTGGAAGCCCGGAAGCTCCTGCGACTCCGCCAACCCTCTGCCCCGAGGTCCGGTACCTATAGCTCAGTTGCAGCTAAACCGGTACCGCGTCGGGAAATCGCAACACAGACCGGCGATATGAACGGGGCTACAATTGCGGAAAAGGTTATTTTAGCCCAAGCGCTGCCAAAGCCTTCGGCACCTACACCCAAGTTGGTATCAACATCTGCCAAATCCGCCAGCTTACAGAATAGTCCTGCACACTTGTCACCTAAAGCCTCGACCTCCGAAACTAAAGCTATTAAATTCACGACGTCTTCTGCCCCAGAAAAAACAGTTTAAGACCAAGTATGTACGACAAGACTTTTTGAAAGAGAATGTGCAATCTATTACCAAGTCATCTAAAGGTAAGAAAAGTTCACGCAACTGCACACGTGTATCCTCCTCTGAAGGGTCATCTGGGGAGGAGGGCGTGAATCGGCGACGGCCGTCTTCGCCGATCAGCACATCCAATCGGTTCGAACTACTTGGACCGATAACTGCTCTTGAAAAAGGGACCTCCCTTGTGGAGGAGATGGACCAGGAGGATTCTGCCGCCACTGCCAGAGGGACAGTGCGGAAACGGCAGGATCGTGCTCCTGAAAATAGTACTAGCCCAACGCCTAAGAAGAACAAATTGAACCGACCAGCTAATCCCAATCTGCAGAAGCGTCTTTCGATTTGAAACTTATCCCATAATATACTCAATGGCTATCCTCCATTGGAACATACGCGGAATTCGACCACATCGACCAGAGCTTGACTTGTTGCTGCGCGAGCATGAACCCTTGGCTGTATGTTTACAAGAGACGAAGCTTCGTCCACAGGACACCGTTACCATCAGGCAGTACTCCTCCGTACGATGTGATTTATCCCCGGAGGACGGGGTCCCGGCACATGGGGGCACTATGATGCTTATTCGAGATGATATTTTTGCCAACTCCGTACCCATACAATCTGCAATCCAGTCCGTTGCTGTCAGCATTAAGCTACCCTCCGCTTCATTCACCATTTGCAGTATCTATTTGCCTCCATCTGCGGACCTCACGCACAGTGACTTAGAACACCTCATTTCGCAGTTGCCACCACCCTTTTTATTGGTAGGCGACGTGAATGCCCATCACCCTCTTTGGGGCTCTCCTCGGGCTTGTGCGAGAGGTACGCTACTTAAAGACTTCTTGGATAGTCAGAATCTTGCTCTCTTGAACACCGGAGAGCCCACCTTTCTATCTGACGCATTTCATAGTTTTTCACACATTGACATTGCAATTTGTTCCCCTCAGCTGGCAGTCACCTTATGCTGGAATATCATCTCGGATTTGCATTCTAGTGACCACTTTCCTTGTCGTATTAGTGTCTTGACACCCGTTGTATGTTCCACCCGTTTACGTAGTTGGCGCCTAGACCACGCCAGCTGGGAACTGTACCCCCACTTGGCTGAATTTAGCTACGAAGAGCACGACTCTGTGAACCACTTGGTCGAACATCTTACAGGGACCATTCTTTCTGCTGCTGAGCAATCCATTCCGCGTTCGACTGGCTACAGCCGTCGATTTCCGGTACCTTGGTGGACCGCTGACTGTCGGGATGTTATTCGCGCTCGCAGACGAGCTCTACGGGTTTTCCAGCGTTTTCCTACACAGGATAACCTGATACACTATAAACGGATGCGTGCACATTCTAGGCGGGTTATTAAGGATAGCAAAAAGATGTCATGGAATAAATTCGTGGGTTCCTTTAATCGACATACACCTTCCTCTGTCGTATGGGATAAGTTAAGACGTGTGGCTGGGAAACCGTACCATATGCCCATCGCCGGTCTCAAAACACCTACCGGAGCTGTTGTTGATACATTTGACGTGGCGAATACTTTAGGCAGTGCTTTCGCTCAGGTGTCTAGCTCAGGCAACTATTCCCCTGAGTTTCTTACAGTTAAGAACCAGGAGGAATCTCAAGAATTCTCGTTTCTTTCTGGCAACCTTGAGGATTATAATCGCCTTTTCACCCTGGCAGAGCTAGACAATGCACTCTCCTCTTCACGACACTCAGCACCAGGTCCAGATGGTATCCACGTCCAAATGTTGCAACATCTCTCTCCTGATGGCAAAGATTTCCTACTCGAGGTCTATAATCGTGTCTGGGTTGATGGCATTTTTCCAGACAAGTGGCGGGAGGCCACCATCATACCCATTCTTAAACCTGGAAAGGACCGCCATCTTCCTTCCAGTTACCGTCCTATTTCCCTCACCAGTTACGTGTGCAAGGTGATGGAGCGCATGATCAATGGACGGTTGGTGTGGTGGCTGGAATCCCACAATCTTCTGACGAACATCCAGTGTGGCTTTCGACGACGACGTTCAACTGCTGACCACCTTGTCTCTCTGTCAACTCAGATTATGGACGGGTTTCTTAAGAACAGCCCCACAGTTGGGATAATTTTTGACCTCGAGAAGGCCTACGACACGTGTTGGCGGGCGGGAATATTGCGTTTTCTGCACAACTGGAACATACGTGGACGCCTACCGTTGGTCATTCAGGAGTTTATGCGGGACCGCGTTTTTCGAGTGAGGGTGGGTTCGGTTTTTTCTAAACATTTTATTCAAGAGAACGGAGTGCCGCAGGGCTCGGTACTCAGCGTGACTCTATTTGCTATTGCGATAAATTCCATATCACTATGTGTGCCTCAAGGTGTCTCTTCCTGTTTATTCGTGGACGACTTTGCCATCCTCTGTACTTCTCAGCGTACACCGTTTTTGGAACGCCGTCTCCAGCGGTGTTTGGACAATCTCTATGCATGGAGCTCGAAACACGGTTTTCGTTTCTCCGCTGAGAAGACAGTCTGCGTTAACTTCTGGCGCCGTAAGTGGCAAATGCCGCCGTCTCTTCGACTCGGGCCAGATTTACTTCCTTTCGCAGACGAGGCGAGATTCCTTGGTTTGATCTTCGATCGGAAACTTTGTTGGGCACCACAAATAGCACAGCTTAGAGCACGATGTGACCGTTCTCTAAATCTTTTACGGATACTAAGTGGCAAGCCTTGGGGTGCGGATCGGACGGCATTACTCCGTCTTTATCGTGCTGTGATTCGTTCGAAGTTGGACTATGGCAGCATTGTGTATTCTTCAGCTCGACCTTCAGTGCTCAGAAGGTTAAACACAGTCCATAACCAGGGCATCCGTGTGGCCGTTGGAGCTTTTCCAACGAGCCCAGTCGTTAGCCTCTACGCCGAATCGGGAGAACCTCCTCTGCGTTGTCGGCGTGATGTCCTGCTTGCTAATTATGGCTGTGGGCTGAAGTGTATGCCTGGGCATCCAACTTATCACGCGTTTTTCTCCCCTGAGCTGCACGAGCGATACTGCCTCTGCTCTCTGAGCCCCAGGCCAGCAGGTTTTCGTTTCCGTGAGCTTCTACGCCAGCACCATGTTGACATTCCTCGGCTGTTATCCATGGGAGAGAGTATACACCCCCCTTGGTTACGCGCTACCTCCCATGTCGATCTCGGGATGACGCTCTACGGGAAATCTGTTACGCCTCTTGATAGTATTCGTCGTTGCTTTTTAGAATTTTTATCCAAATACAGTGGCCGTATTTGTATTTACACCGATGGTAGTAAGAGCCCCGACGGTGTTAGATGTGCCTTTGTAACTGGCACCGCAACTTCTACTTACGGTTTGCCTAGTTGCACATCCATATATTCTGCCGAGCTATATGCTATTTATCAAGCCCTTCTGTATATTCGACGTCGAAAATTAGGTGACTGCCTTATTCTTAGTGATTCCCTTAGTGCCCTTCAGAGCATTCGTGAGCTGTACAATTACCATCCTTTGGTGCAGCGCATCCAGGACGTTCTCCACATTTTGCACGCTTCTGGTTTTAATGTGGAGTGCGCATGGATTCCTGGACACGTTGGCTTGCCAGGGAATGACACGGCGGATTTGGCAGCGAAATCGGCAGTCACAGCGCCCAGTGTTACGATTACCCATTCAACAGCAGAAGATTTTAGAGTGGCTGTACGGAGAGCCGTTTTTTCGACTTGGCATGCGGAGTGGTCGGCTCTCCGTGGTAATAAGCTGCGAGAGGTGAAAGACCTCCCTGTCAACTGGGTAACCTCCTCTCGTTTATTCCGCCGGGAGGAGGTAGTACTAGCTCGGCTAAGAATTGGCCACTGTATTTTTACGCACAGTTACCTTTTCAAACGTGAACCTGCTCCTGTCTGTGCGCTCTGTGGGGAGGCACAGACAGTTCGTCATGTGTTGCTGGAGTGTGGTCACCTGGCACACATTCGGTCATCTATGGGCATGCCGGCCTCTCTTGCTGAGGTCCTGGCAGATGACCCAAGAGCAGTGGACAGGGTTTTTAAATTTTTAGCAAAACTTTCTTTTACCTTGACGTTTTAGTGTGATAGCAGTTTTTTTTTTTTTTTTTAGTTTTAATGTGTTGATCTTAGATGGTGTTTTATATCCAGCTCTTTTTAGAGGGCTGGGCCGTTCTGTTACTTCCGTTTCAACTATGTTAGCTCTTTTACTTTTTTTTTGGTATTTTTCTTACTGCCTATTGCCAAGTTTTAATCGTAAGGGCGCTTATGACCTCGGCAGTTTAGCGCCCTTAAACACCATTATCATCATCTATTCTGTGAAGGTCGAGGTGCACAAGACTCTTAACTCCTCGCGCGGCGTTGACGATCTATCGAATGAGGAGATAAAGGAAAATCTTGCAGAACAGGGTGTTAAAATATTGTACCAGGTTCAACGGAGAATTCGTGCCTACCCGTACCCTGTTCTTCACCTTTGATCGGGTGGAGCTCCCTCAGGGGATTAGGGCAGGGTACGAGGCTGTCTGAACGATAGTGTCCAGACCACTCCCAAAACATCTAAGGGAAAGCACAGTTCATGCCACTCACCACGGAGATCCCCTTCTGAGGAATCTTCTGCAGGAAGTACCAATCGGCGACCACCATCTTCGCCGATCTGTAACTCTAATCGGTTCGAGGTTCTCGAATCGAAATTTTCTCTTAAAAAGGGGTCTTCCCCTTCCAGGAGGATTCCGTCGCCGGTACAAGACGCACAGTGCATAAACGACAGGATCGTGCTGCTGAACAAAATGTTAGTCCGACACCCAAAATGAATAAACTAAACCGACCAGCACCACCTAATACGCAGAAACGTCTTACAATTTAGAACTTATCCCATCATATAAACTATGACTATGCTGCAGTGGAACTTACGCAGATTAAGATCATATCGACCAGAGCTTGAATTGTTGCTAAACCAGCAACAGCCTTTGGTCGTAAGCTAACAGGAAACAAAGCTCCGCCCCCAGGATACCGTTACCATCAGGCAGTACTCCGTACGCTGTGATCTATTAGTGGAGGAGTGTGTTTCAGTATACGGTGGCATTATGATGCTTATCCGAGATTATATATTTGCCTAAACTGTAACCTTACAATCTGACATCCAGTCCACCGCTGTCAGAATTAAGCCGCGTTCTGCCATTTTCACCGTTTGTGGTAACTCATTTCCTTCTTTTGCTGACGTCTCGCACACGCACTTAGAAAAGCTAGTTGTGCAGTTGCCTCCAACATTTCTGTTGCTAGGCGATGTGAATGCCCGTCACCCACTTGGAGCTCACTTCGGGCATGTGCGAGACGTGAGCTTATTGCCAACTTTTTGGACAGTAATAGTTTAGCTCTCTTGAACACTGGAGAACGGAAGTTTCTTTCTGACACTTATCACTGTTTTTCATATCTTCTTCTAGCAATTTGTTCATCGTATTTAGCAGTTTCCTTAAGTTGGTATATCATCTCTGATTTGCACTCTAGTGACCATTTCTCATGTCATATTAGTCTCTTGACGCATACTGTTTGTTCCACCAGTTCACCTGGCGCTTAAATCAAGCCAAATGGGAACTATACTTTCGCTTGGCTGAATTTAATTACGACGACTACGACTCTGTGAGCTGTTTAGTCGAATGTCTCACAGGGAGCATTTTTTTTTTTTTTTTTTTTTTTTTTTTTGCTGCTGAGCAAACCATTTTGCGTTTAAACTGGTAACAGCCGTCGATTTCCGGTACCCTGGTGGACCGATGACAGCACAATGCTATTCGAGTTCTTAGGCGTGTTCTACGGGTTTTCCAGCGTCACCCTACACAGGATAACCTGATACACTATATAAAGATGCGTGCACATTCTAGACGGGTTATTAAGGATAGCAAAAATATGTTACTGTCCTATTTCTCTCACCAGTTGCGTATGACGTGTAATGCACGGTTGGTGTCGTGGCTGGAATTCCAGAATCTTCTAACATCCAATGTGATTTTTGACGACGACTTCCAGCAACTGACCACTTTGTCTCGCTGTCAACTCAGATCATGGATTTCTTAAGAACAGCCTCTCAGTAGGGATATTTTTGGACCTCGATAAGGCTTATGATAAGTGTTGGCGGGCAGGCATTTTGCGCTCCCTCCACGACTGTAATATACGTGGTTGCCAACCGCTGTTCATTCAGGAGTTAATGCGGGACCGCGCTTTCTGAGTAAGGGTCAGTTCGGTTCATTCTAATTACTTTATTCAATAGAAAGAGTACCGCAGGCCTTGCTGCTCAGTGTGACGCTGTTTGCTATAGCGATCATTTCCATATAGCACTGTTTTACCAAAGGTATCTCTTCCTGTTTATTCGTGGACGACTTTGCCATTTTCTGTACTTCTCTGCATACACCGTTTTTGAAATGCTGTCTCCAGTGGAGTTAGGACAATCTTTATGATTGGAGCTCAAAAAACGGCTTTCTTTCTGGCCTGGGAGAAGACAGCGTTAATTTCTTGGGGCGAATGTAGCAAACGACACCTGCTCATATATTTGGGTCAGATTTACTTCCCTTCGCAAATAAGATGAGATTTCTAGGGTTGATATTCGATCGTAACCTGAGCTGTTCCCCACTTATAGCGCAGTTTAAAGCGCGGGGTGACCTTTTTTTTTTTTTTTTTTTTTTTTTTTTTTTTTTTTTTTTTTTAATATTTTACCCATACTAAGTGACAAATCTTGGGATGCAGAGCGGACAGTAGTGCTGCGTCCTTATCGTGCACTGATGCGATCCTAGTTAGAAATGCTTGCACCGTTTACTCTTCAGCACGACCATATGAGGCAATTAGTCAATATCCAACATCAGGGCATTCGTGTGGTTTTGGGGCCTTTCCAACCAGTCCAGTTTTTAGCCTTTCCACCGAATTTGCAGAACTCCCTCTGCGGTGTCAGCGTGATGACCTATTAGGAAATTATGGCTGTTACCTTAAGTACATGTCTTTGCATTCCAAGTTTATACTTTTCTTCTGCACTGAGATGGACGAACAATATCGCAACCACTTACATTCACGGCTGGCAATTTTCCGTTTCCGGAAACACAATATTGCAGTGCCTGGAATATTTCCGAAGGTGGAAAGGGTCTACCCAACTTGGTTACGTGCTACCTCAAACGTAGATCTTGGGATGACAGCTCACGAGAAATCTGCGTTGCCTCTGTCTAGTATCCATGTATGTATGTATGTATGTATGTATATATATATATATATATATATATATATATATATATATATATATATATATATTTTATCTCCATACAGTGACCTTATCTCCTTTCTATATACACCGACGGTAATAAATGTATCGGCGATGTTGGATGTGTCTTCGTTACTGGAGGTGAAACACATATTTTCGGTTTGCGCAGTTACACATCCATGTTTAGTGCAGAGCTGTATGCTATTTACCGAACCATTCTGAATATTCTCCGTCGCAACTTGGGTTACTGCCTCATTCTTAGCGAGTCCCTCAGCGCACTTCAGGGCGTTCGTGAATTTTACAGCTACCATCCTTTAGTGCAGCACATTCATGATGTCCTTCACGTTTTACACACCTCTGGCGTTAATGTAGATTGCGCATGGCTTCCTGGACATATTGGGTTATCGGGTATTGACCTGGTAACAAAGGCTCCCTGCGCTGTAGTTAGTTTTTCTACCGCCGGAGATCTTAGGCTGGATGTGCGGAGAGAGGTACTTTAATGCAGGCATGTAGAGTGGTTGGCTCTCCGCGGCCACAAGCTGAGAGTAGTGAAGGACCTTCCGCTACCCTGGTCAGCTTCCTCTCGTGTATGTCGTCGTGAGGAAGTGATTTTGGCTCGCTGCGCATCGGTCACTATTTTTTTACACACAGCCACATACCTAACGGGGGACCTGAACCTATCTGTCCGCTATGTGAGGCACATTTGTCCTTTCACTATGTGCTGCTGGAGCCTTATTCGCCCATTGAGCAACTCTTCAGCTCCCAGTCTCCCTTTCTGAGGTACTCGGGGATGACATCCACGCATAAGGTAGGGTTTTTAGATTTTTACGTCGTGTCTATTTTAAAATCGTGTTAGTTTTTTTTTTAACCAAAATAGTATGGTTCGTGGTTGTATATCTTTCACTTTTAACTCAGGGATTTTCTTTTAGATGGGGTATCTTTTAAGTGTTCATCTTCTACCCTGTTTTTAGATCCCCCTATTGCCAGCGCCATATATACTTTTAATTTCTTTCGGGTTTTATTTATGACGTTGAGCATATTTTATTCCTGATTTCAATTCATGTTTTTAATGTCGCCCCATTTATCATAATCATCACCAGTTGTTTTTTTCTCTGTTTTTTTTAAGTGCCATTTGTTTTTAATTTTACCTTTTGTGTTTTTATCTAACCTTGTTTTATGAGGGCGCTAATGACCTTAGTAGTTTAACGCCCTTAAACACCTACCATCATCATCGCACCGGCTGTTACGTTTAAGGCCAGTTATGTGCGTAGCGACTTCTTGAAGCACATGTAAAGTCAACTCCCAAAACTTCGCCGAAAGGGAAACATTCTACGGCATTCTCCTCGTTGATTTCCTTCTGAGGACTCTTCTGGAGAGAACATAGATCGGCGACCGCCATCTTCACCGATCAGAACCTCTAATCGGTTTGAGGTTCTCGAATCGAAATGTTCTACTGGAAAGGGGCTCTCTTCCAGGAGGAGATGGAACAGGAGAATTCTGTCCCCACTGCTAGATGGACAGTGCGTAAGCGACAGGATCGTGCTCATGAGCAAAGTGTTAGTCCGACATCGAAGAAAAACAAACTGAACCGACATGTGCCGGCCTCATTTGCACAAACGACTTTCAATTATCTCTTATCCCATACACTAAACAACCCATTGGCTATCCTTCAACGGAAAATACGCGGCATTACACCTCAAAGACCAAAGCTTGAATTGTTACTGCACCAGAATCACCGTTTGACCGTATGCCTTCAAGAGACAAAACTCCGTCCCCAGGACTCCGTTACGTACTGACTCCTCCGTGCGGTGTGATCTATCATCTGAAGGGGGTGTTCCTCCATATGGTGGCACTATGAAGCTGATCCGAGATGATATATTCGCTGAATCCGTGCCCTTAACATCTGACATCCTGTCCGTCACTGTACGCGTTAAGTTGCCTTCCGCTACATTTACAAATTGTAGCATCTACCTGCCTTCATCTGCCGACCTCCCGCTCACTGACAGTTTTTGTAGTCAACATCACCATTACTCTTGGTAGGTGACATGAATACCCATCACCTACTTTCGGGCTCACCTCGGGCTTGTGTGAAAGATAAATTGCAAACTGCTTACAATAATAATCTAGCCATCTTGAACAGCGAAGAGCCTACATTTCTTTCTGATGCATTTCACAGTTTTTCACACCTTGAGATAACAGTTTGTTCACCAAAGTCAGCAATCTCGTTGGAACATCACCTCTGATTTGCATTCTAGCAACCACTTCCGTTCTTATTAGTCTCACAACACATGATTATGTTCCACCCGTTTATTTAGCTGGTGCTTAGATCAAGCTGGGAACTGTATTCCCCGAAGTTAATAAAATGGAAAACACAGTAAAAACAAAAATACAGGATGAAAAGCTAAAGAGTACTAAATACTCTTTACACGGGTGGGCACGAAAAAAAAAGGCCATGTGAACCAAAGAGGGCTGAAAGGTTAAAAAAGCTAAAAACTACACACACACACACACACACACACACACACACACACACACACAGACACACACACAACAATTGGTCTCATGTGGTCAAAGACGCGCTAAAAAGTTATAAAAGGCTAAAATTTCACACATGGATAAAACAGGTCAGATGTCTTTGCTGAGGCCAATAGAAACAACAAACAGGATCACCTTATCGACGGAATTGGCGACGTTGCATAAAATGGCAGGTAAAGCGATACCCAGGCCGATGGATTGCCGTTCGCGATGGAATCTCGGACAATCAAGCAAAACATATGCCATAATAGACGAACATCGCAGGTCTGACAGATAGGAGCAGGCTCGGCGCGAAGAAGTTAGCCATGTGTTAGGCGCGTGTGACAGATACGCAGACGCGTAAGGATAACCTCGCGGCGCCGGTTCGGCTGGGAAGATGTGAGCCATGGATGTACCGCGTCTTTGATCGTGCGAAGCTGGGTACCTGCTAAATTTTGCAAAGATTGCTGCGAGGCTAAAAGAACAGACCCATGAAAATGACGTGAAACATCCTCTGAGGGCACAGCCGGTTCCGGGTAACCCTAAAAGGAACAGCCAGCCTTAGCAGACCTGTCCGCTACCTCATTACCTGCAATACTGACAGCACCTGGAACTTATGTGAAGACGAACTGGTAGCCACAATCAATCAACTCAGAAATGCGAGATTGAATGCGCATAACAAGGGATGGGGAACCGATATACTGATGCGGTATGCAGTGCCTGTAGGGCATTCAGGGAATCGCTGCAAACATTAAAACTACCAAGTGCTAAAAACGAAATAAAACCAAGAAGGTAAAAGATAGCCTATAGTTCGGCGGTGAATACCGAACTGACTTCCGCAAGACGATAATTATGTGCCGTAAATAAAGCAGTATAAGGATCCGAAGCAGTCGATCACAGGAGGCGCGAAGGTGTGAAATGTGGGGCACCTAAGAAAGTTCCCCGTTCAGGTGGAGACTCAAAATCTTCAAGGACGGAAGGAAAGGCAGCGGCACAACGTTCAAATAAAGGTCAGGAAGAGGGTGAAAGCTTATGCACCGCATTTTCGTAGGTGAAAAACGAAATCTATTGTCAAGTCCCCAACCAGCGAGGGAGTTTATTGGTGTGTTGGAATTTTCGTTCGAAATGATCAGTGCTATAGGAACGATAGTAGAGCGCAAAGTCGTCCACACACAGTGATGATGAAATCCCACTATGAACCACACTAGTAATACCGTTGATGGCCACGCCAGAAAGCATAGCACTAAGAACCGAACCTTGGGGCTCACCCTTCTCCTGAATCCTCTCTTGCGAAAGCGTATTGCCAATACGGACATGAAAGTGACACAGCTGGAGAAAGTTGCACAAAAACCGGGCCAGATGGCCACGTAACCCCTAACTGTGCAAATTACAAAGAATACCATATCGCCAAGTAGTGTCGTAAGCTTTCTCGAGGTCAGAAAACAAACTCACGACATGCTGCTTCAGAAGGAAAGCATTCTGCATATAAGCCTCCATACGCGCCAGGTTATCAACACTGGAACGATTGCGACGAAATCCGCACAGCGCGGAGCACAGCACGTCGTTGGTCTCCAGCCACCAGGTAAACTGAATACTGATCATGCGTTCTAAGGTCTTGCAAACGACGCTCGTGATGCAAATGGGCCGGTAAGAAAATGGGAGAGTCGGGTCTCTGCCAGGACGAGGGATAGGAATGACAATACCCTCTCGACAGACAGGCGGGAAAACCTGTTCACGCCAAATTCGGTTATAGCGGTCCAGCAGGAATGCAGCAGCTGCAAGTGGGAGATGAAGAAGTATTTGTCGGTGAATATCATCGGGACCAGGAGAACAGTCTCTCACAATTTGTAGAATATGAGTGAGTTCCGCAAGGGTCAAGGGTGCATTGTACGACTCACTAAAGTCACTAGTAAAATCAAGGCGATTGCTCTCAGCAGCTTCCTTAATGGAAAAAATGCGCTGTCGTAACTGTCCGTTGCACTTGTCGCAGCGAAAGATGTGGCCAGGGTGTTGGCAATATCCGGTTCGTGGTGAAGGTGGAGCCGTGAACGTAAGGCCACGGATGATCGTCCTGAGACATTTGCTGGACATGCGACGCACCGAAGTTCACACTCTCTTTGAAGAGCTCCTGCGAAGAAAGGGAGGAGACGTAAGATTCCCATTACTTCCGCTTGGCATTACGAACGATGATGCGCGCCTTAGCCCGGGGGCGAATGAAAGCAACAAAGTTCTCCGCCGTCGGGTGTAGGTGGAAAAGACGAAGAGCGCTTTTCCGTGCCTTTAATGCCAAGTTGCATTCCTCGATCCACCACCGCAGAGGAATACGCCGAGGGGTAGAAGAACTCCGAGGAATATCGGATTCTGCTGCGAGCAACATCGAGCAAGTAAAATACTCCACCATGTGTTGTATGGAGGCACAGCCATCGGAATGGAGATGGAGCAGAGAGGAAAACTTTTCCCATTCAGCCGTGGAGATAATTTAGTGGGGATGTTGCGTGGGCAATGGATGTTGTCCCGAAAAACGAATGCCAATGGGATATTGATCACTGCCGTGGACATCGGAAATTACAGACCAATCCCGGAACCGTAGTAAACCAGGGCTGCAAAAAGGTACTTCTAGGGTGAATAGTGTGCCATAGGTGGAAGATAAGCATGTGGATGCACCGGAGTTTAAGAGTAATAAACCACACCTAGTGCAAATCTCTGCTATTATTATACCTCGAGCATCATCTGCAGAAGAACCCCATAAGGACATTGCTCGCGTTGACATCACCTAAAAATAGCAACGGCGGGAAAATTTGTGCTAGCAATGCCCGAAGTTCAGTGTCGGTGATCATATCGTGCGGCGGCAAATAGACATTGCAAACAGAAAAGGATATGGAATGCAATGTTACGCGCACATCTACCTCTTGTAGCGGAGTATTGAGTGTAATACTTGCGGCAAGGAGGTAGGCGCCACGAGATTAACAACACCGTTGCAAACACGCAGGCCGCCAACAAAGTCGTGTCTGAAGGATTGAAAATTACGAAATGGTAGAATATGGTGGAGATGTAAGTGGGTTTCCTGGAGACAGAGGATTGAGGTGTTTTTTTTTTTCTTTTTATTGTAGTGTTTAACGCCCGCTTTAACTACCTATGGCACCGCAGCCGGTACAGAGGATTGAGGGTGAACGCTTTTTGATAATATGTTGAAGGTCTGGAAGACGGGTCTTGATCCCATTGTCATTTCGCTTAATTATATCCATGGTGAGATAATAATTAAGCTGGTGTAATTGCTTTCTTTCTCACCTTAGCGGATATAGCGCCAACTAATCTAAAATCCGTGTCGCTTTCAGACTCCACGAATGGTCGGGATTCCGAAGAAGCCTTTCGGTTCGCAGAACGAGAGCGTGACAATGCCGAAGTTTGGCTCATCGGCCTACTGCTTTGACGGGAACGATCTCCAGCGAAGACGAACTAGGAACACATGGATTAGCTGACGGCCGAGACTGCTGCTGTTCATCAGACAGTGTACACTGAGATGTAGATGGTCGAGCACGTAAAGGCCTCGCACAAGTCAGTTCTGCTACAGGACAGTCTGTAAGCCGACGGAATAAACAAGATCACGGCGAACAACTGAGGAGTATCCTGTGGTGTTGGCAGGTTTTAGCTGCTCAAAGCGTCATCTTGCCTCAGGAAAGGTAAGATGTTCCTTCACACGTAATTCTTGTATGCTTTTCTCAGGCAAGCACATGGGACACTGTGGAGAGCTAGATGGATGACAACCTTCGCAATTGACGCAGCAGGGGTCACGCGAACAGGCAGTGTCAACGTGGGTCGCTACACCTGGCAGGTCGGGCACAGGCGCCTTCGGTATGCCCTATGCGCTGGCACTTGAAGGATCGCATGGGATTCGGCACATACGGGCGGACGGCCGCACCATAACCACAGTATATACATTCTGGAACAACAGCACCCTTGAACGTGAGGAAGATCGTACGCAAAGGGCACTCCTTGCAGTCACGTTTACATTGTAAACGATACGCCTGACAAACTTGCTGTTCTGAAAGTTTGGTGGCAATATCTTCATTGGAGAGGTCGTGTAAGTTAAGGTGGTCACAACTCTTCCACAGGTTTTCCGCGACTTGTGAGGGTAAATTTGATGCTGTATGAGCCCAACAGAATATCATGAAGTGGCTTGTCCAACTGGTGTTTATTGTGGACCTCCAACAGTAGCGTACCGTTTCGCAGCTTCGTCGCGTTTTTAACCTTGCCGCAGATCCTGGTAACCTCATTTTTTGTGTAGAATGGACCTATATCTGAAAATTTCTTCGTCTCATTCATCATAGCCGCAACTATATACTGGTCAAAATTAGAAGGTTGTGCGCGGTTTGACATATTGAAAGGACCCCCTTCCGGAACCGTTGGCGTCAGCCTGCCATCAGAGGGTTAAAGAAGCAAAAGCACCAAATATCCACGATGTGTGCTGTCACAGAAACCGATACCGAAGGCTTAAATCGCAAGGGTTACCCTTCAAACACCACTGCCAGTCCATATGGATATAAATTTCACCATGCACGCCCCGGTTTTAAGCCCTTACCACAGGAATAACCGGCTGTGGCTCTCCAATCTAGGCCGTGCAGCGACAGAATACATATACGGGTTCAGGGGACTTGTGGTTGATTACGCCGGGGCACCGTCAGCGGTAACACGTTCGGCCCGTGAAACTATCCCAACGACGTAACGCGGTCAGTGGGACACCAGCACAGGCCGGGCTCTCAAACAGGTGTGAATATACTTGACGGTATGGACGGGCTCCGTACCTAAGGCTACACACAGGGGCAGTGGGGGGGTGCACCCAAGCTTTAGGACTGGGACTTCCGGTGAGCACACAAATTGGGAGCCGCGCTGGAACCGTGGAACAGGAACCACGGGGATAGTGAAAGATCCGTGCTGATGAGACAGGAGTTAATAAACCTAATGTCTTACAAACTAAGAAGTCCAATAAGCCTAAAGGAGGAAAAGGGTGATAAAAGTAAACAACCGAAAGAAACAAATACCGAACAAAAGACGTGCTAACAGAGGATGGTGATGAGCAGCGTGAAGTGCCGGTGCAAGGCTCGGGAACCCTCGGGTGCGGCAAACCCGTACCTACCGTAGTAGGCCTCTGGAGAGCTATGATGAAGATGTCTTTAAGAACTCTTTAGTCGAATATCTCACAGTGAAAATTCTTTCTGCAGCTGAGATATCCATTTCGCTTTCGACTGTCCAAACCCGTTAGATTTCTAGTACCTTGTTGCACCGATGAATTCGAAATGCAATTCCTGCCCACAGACATTTTGTGAGGTTTTCCAGCGTCGATCTATGATTGCTAACTTAACACAATCTAAGAGAATACGTGATAAATGCAGAAAAGTTATTAAGGATAGCAAAAAGCTTTCCTGAGCAACTTTGTAGCTACGTTTAATAGACATAAACCTTCCTCTGTCGTATGGAATAAGCTGAGGCGTGTGGCCGGCAAATCGAACTAGGTGCCAATTGCTGGTCTCAAAACAGCTGCCGGTGGTGTTGCTTATTCATTTGCCGTGGCTAAAACTTTAGGCTCTGCATTTGCTCAAGTGTCTAGCTCAGACTATTACTATCCCACTGAAATTCGTAGAATTAAGTACCAGGCGGAATCTCCAGGGTACTCCTTTCGTTCCGGAAACCTTGAGGATTACAACCCCATGTCCACAATGGCAGAGTTTGGCCATTCCCTTACATCTTCGCGGAATCTGTGCCTGGTCCAGATGGCATTCACTTCAAAATGTTCCAACTTCTCTTTCCTGATAGTATGGCTTTACTCCTCGAGGTCTATAATCGGGTCTGGGTTGAAGTCACTTTTTCAGACAAATGGCGGAGGGATACCGCTGTAACTATTCTGAAATCTGGAAAGAATCGTCATCTTCCTTCCAGCTATCGCCCTATTTCCCTCGCCCGTTACATTTCAAGGTGATAGAACGCATGATCACTTGGCGATTGGTGTGGTGACTGCAATCCAACAATGTTTTGACTAATGCCTAATGCGGTTTTCGAAAACATGGGTCAGCGGCTGACCATCTTGTATCGCTATTGTCGCAGATTATGAACGACTTTCTTAAGAGCTGTCAAACAGTCGGGATATTTTTTGACCTCGAGAAAGCTTATGATAAATGTTTGCGAGCAGGGATATTACGTTAGTAGACTATAAATGTTACATCTGGCGCATATTTGCATAATAATTGGAGCAATTAATTTGCATAACCAAATAATTTGCATAATTTATTCATTTGCATATCAAAAACTTTCCACATAAACATTTGAATAAAAATTAGAGCAATTTATTTGCATATCAGACAGCTATCAAACATTGATGCATATTAATGAGCATGCGGACCACGCCCCCGTGGGCCACGCCCCCTCACGGACCACGCCACCTCTCAAAATTGCAAATTAAAATATTTGGGACTTTGAAGGGTCTATTCCAATTGAAATTTAATGGCGATTCTAATTGTGCAATCGGATTTAAGCTATCACAACATAATAAAAGCTTCATACATAACCCCATTTGAATATTTACTATAATTAATTTAATGGTGAATGAATTGTCATTTCCGGGTATACGATCATACTTTACCTGTATGGACTTGAAAATGTTTAGAAATATTTAGTATCAACACTTAGTAATACAAAAAACTAGTTTCGGCGTTTAATTTAGCGAAATCCGCTTAAAATCGCCGAAATCACAAATGATGAAAATATAAGCAGAACAGATCTTCGTTTCTATAACCGTTAAATGAATTAATGCAAATAATAACAAAGGAAGTACATGACTCAGGAAAAAAGGAAAATAGGAAATATTTATTTAACCTTATTTATTTATTTATTTATTTAATTGCATAGCTGAGTATAAGCTTGGAAAATGGACTTATGGGGACGTCTGCATTTATCCAATACTTTGAGAATGAAATGTCTATGAGTCACCAGTACGACAAAATTCAAATGAAATGCAATAGCGCTACGATGAGGAAACACGGTACCAGAGGGAATCGAACCCTGATCGTCGGAACACCCATACACAGATACGCACACAGACACATACATAAATTCATATATTTAGTAAAAAATCACGAATTCAAATGCAATGCAATAGCGCTACGATTAACAAATATCGCACAAGCGGTAATCGAACCCTGGTCATCAGAACTTACACGGATACTTGCACGCACACACGCACATTTACACGAACACACTTGCAAGCATTTTCACATAAAAAAGCGCAAATCTCATGCATACACATACATACTTGAACGCACAAAGTCCTTGAATTTTATATAATATGAATGCTACTAAGGCAGCAAGAGGCACCTGAACTCCAAGTTGTCCCAGCAACAGTCGAATCTATACTAATACCGCAAAAACAACTTCTTCCCACGCTTAAAGCGAGACGACTCTCAGCCCCGCACAGGCTGGTGTAGGGAGGGACACGCTCACAAGCAAGACGACCCTCAGCCCACCCAGCTAGTAGAAGGAGGGGACGCTCAGAAGCGCGACCACCCTCAGAATGTCCAGGTAAAGGAGGCTATCTTTCCTACATTCAGACCATGGCATTTCGGCTCGCATTCATTATAATGAAAGAAAACCTTACTGCCAAACCTCTTCCCTGGACAAAAAATGTGTTCGCGGGAATTGCGAGCTAAATCTACAGCTATTGTTAACTAATAAGAAGCAAAATGCAGCTGCTCCACAAACTATTTGAGATGCTTTTCGACTATACTTTAAAAGCAAACACTCCCAAAACCTAACACCAGATGCCTTTAAGAGGGGCGAGGGGAAGAGACGCATTCGTTCTTGAGAAAAATATCATAGAATCTATTCTCCTTTTACCTATACAAGAACGAAATAAAATGGTCTTAACCAAACCCTTCCCCGACCACACACGCACATAAACTATTTGAGATGGCCTAAGATATATGTTAAAAGTGAAACCATTTGTGAACTGACAGAACAAAATAAATGAATACCTACTCGTGAGAAAACTTCTAACGAATTGCACAGTGGTGTTTCAAGAATCAACAGGTTGCACTAAGAAAAGACGCTAACGAAAAGCCTTAGTCCATCCGACAGAGGAATATGAAATACGAAATTCTCACCGAAAATATATGGGAACTGTCTAAAGAGAAAAATGGACTGCATTCGTTCATGAGATGAATGACTTCCAAGCTACTTTTCTTTAATCTTACAACCCCCCAACCACCCCCTCACAAATTATTTGAGATGGGTTACAGTAATATGTTAAAAGCGAAATCATTTGTCTACTGGCAGAACAAGATAAATGAATACTCGTGAGAAAATTCCTAACGAATCGCACAACGGTGTTTCTGGAATCAACAGGCTCCACTAAGAAACAAAAGTCTCAGGACATCCGACAGGGTATTGATACAGACGAAAAATCGTGCTTTCACCAGACGCGTGTTTGAAGTAGTAGTGAAAGAGTGAAAAATTCGCATCAGCCTCACTTAACAAGGAGCTATACATTCCAGCTTTATTCAAGGTAAGATCTGTACTTTAAAAACATAAAGCATACTTTTTTAGATTTAATGCAACTTACAGCGACTTTTAACATAAAACACACTATGTTTTCACTGATTTTTAAGCTTGTGAATTAACGCTTACAGATGCAAAGTGCAAAACCCATGCATGCATATATACACGCGAATGCAATTACAATTGGGCAAACACCCACACACACACACTCACACCCACAGCAAGTCATCTTAATATAAGACCATTAATATATTTCTGCTGTGCACACGGGCTGTTTTACTAGCAACGCCATTTATGTAGCATAAAACGCAGTGCATTTCACTATATTTGCGGTTTATTAAGAATATGGAAATATGGAATATGGAAATCTAGACAAAGAATTTTTCCTCTAAGAGGCTCTCAACAAACTCGCTCGCACATACTTACACTTACACCCACCCACAAGTGCATACACAATTGCAAATAGGCAATCGCATACATGCAAGCACACATTCACAAACATACATGCATAACAAGGAATCACACACACACTTGCACGCATACACACAAACACACGCATGCACGCACATACATGCACACGCACATTCACACATACATTCATACACATTCACACTTATACAGGCATAAAAAGCAATCACACACACGGCCACATACACATACACACATACGTCCACACACGCGAGCTCATACTCGCA
The DNA here is from genome assembly GCA_030762935.1 of Hymenopus coronatus. Lineage (NCBI taxonomy): Eukaryota > Metazoa > Arthropoda > Insecta > Mantodea > Hymenopodidae > Hymenopus > Hymenopus coronatus. The sequence goes on from CM060883.1 coordinate 83,779,358, forward strand.
TACACACGTATGCTCAAGCAATCACACACACACACTTGCATCCATACATGCATACGCACATTCACACATACATTCAGACACACACACATTCACATTTATACGTGCATAACAAGCAATCACACAAGCCTACATACACATACACCCATACGCCCACACACACTTGCACGCACAGGCACGCACACGGATACACCCATGCACACACATATATACACGCCTACATACACACACATGCACGCACACGGATACACTCATGCACACACATATATACACGCAATTGCACAAACATGAACGCACACGCATACACGAATGCACACACATGCACACACGTGTACACTCATGCACGCATATATGCATGCACGCATACACACATTCTCATGCACACGCTCGTATACACGCATGCATACGCATACAGACACACGAGCTCAAATTCGCATACACACGCAAGCTCAAGCAATCACGCACACACATTTACAAGCATTCACACACAAGCGCTTACGTGTATACACCCGAATATGACTGTGTAAGAATAAGCATATATCTGATTGCTTATAAAAATATATAAATATGATTTCGAGAAAGTACAATGACCTCATTTCTATATCTTAAACTTTCAGAAGCAATGAATCATTCAGGGAACAAGAGAACACACTAATGTAATGGCTTGGGAAGAGCAATAGAAGCTAATCAAGCTGCACAGGCTTATGCTGACTGTGGCTGCTGTATGCTACTGTATGACTCGCTTCTTCCCGAAGGCGGTAAGATATCCAATCTTTATTTCATAAAATATATAAACAATCTAGAATGCGTAACTCTGAAGATAATTAAAACTTGATTCTTTTGGTATATTACAGAAAACGATTCTCCGCTTGACTTGCCAAAGAGAAGTCATAACCAGCCTGCACTCCCTCTTGATCTGGTAACCTGCGGGACCCCTGATGAAGCCCAGGAGCCACTAGATCTTCCTGTCAGAGGAAGAGTGCAGCCAATCCCAGAGGCTGAGGAGACATCAACTAGATTCCCTAAAAACATTGAGGCGGAGGGCGCCCATTGGCAGGAGTCTTCGGGGGACCCCCCAGGGGCCTACTACGGTAGGTACGGGTTAGGCGCACCCGGGGTCCCGAGTCACCTTGACTCCCTCTGTGGGCAATCTGAGAGTGGTGAGTGAGTCAGTAGATCAAAATGTCCATGTGTAGGCCGTGCGTGGAGACCCGTGTCGGTGAAAACGAATATCCTGGTTGGTTGAGGGTTGCGTATCTGAGCCTGGGCTTCTGTCTTTCAGTAACTGGGGAGGGTGCGCAGCCTAATACACCGCTTTATTTTCTGATTTACTAAACGGGAGGCTAGGGACTAACCTACCCCTAGTCAATCGGCCAGGACTAGGTATTGCACCGAACTCCAGGGTGAGTGGGATGGCGAGCCCGCTATATCCCCTGTGTAGCCCTGTCAACCCAGTGGGGTGACCCCTCGTTGGGCTCCGTGGTGGATGGGGATCACTGGGGGATGAATTTGCACCTTTGTTTTCTATGGAAAAATCTAAACCAAAGTGGAAAAGAAGTAGTCGAGCCTCAAGGTCTTTGTTACTTAGTTATATCTAGGACAGAGAAAGGAAGGAGGTTTACGTCAGTGAGCCCTTTCGCTATCCAAAAGGGATTAGACAACAGCGCTGGCCGGTTAATTCTTGTCTTAGGACTCGAAATGATACCCTCCTGGTTGAGGCAACTTCAGCCTCCCAGGCAGCAAAAATTATTCGAGCTAAAATGTTAGGCAGCTACCCAGTTAAGGTGGAAAAGCACAAGACTTTGTACTCCTCGCGTGGCGTTTTCACCACCCGCGCATTGGACATTATGTCCAATAAGGAGCTTCAAGAAGATCTGGCAGACCAAGGCGCATCATCCGTCTATAGGGTTCAACGGAGAGTAAATGGTGAATTCGTGCCCACCCGTACCCTGTTCCTTACCTTTGACCGGGTAGATCTCCCTCAAAGGATTAAGGCAGGGTACGAAGCTATCGAGGTTAGGCCCTACATTCCGAACCCCTTACGCTGTTAAAAGTGCCAGCGATTTGGTCATACGAGCCAATTTTGTACTGGTCAGTCCACCTGTGCTACCTGTGGTGACGCTTCGCACGATGGGGATTGCGGCACCCCTCCAACTTGTGTGAACTGCAGCGGGGAACACCCAACTAGTTCCCGAGATTGCCGACGTTTTGCTGAGGAGAGAGCGATCCAGGAGATATGGGTGAAGGAGAAGCTGTCCTTCTCCGAAGCCCGTAAGCTCCTGCGTATCCGACAACCCTCTGTCCCGCGTTCCGATTCTTATAGCTCTGTTGCAGCTAAACCGGTGACGAGGCGGGATATCGCAACACAGACCTGCGGTATCAACGGGGCCACTATTGCCGAAAGAATTATCGTTGCCAAGACTAGTACGAAAACCTCAAAAGATGCGTCAGTGTCGGCATTACCATCTGCCAAATCCGCCAACGTAAAGCATACACCAGTAAAAATTATCAGCCCAACCATCGACTTCTGGCAATAAGACCGGTAACACCGTAGAGTATTTGCACCAAAAAAGGCTTTCAAGCCCAGCTATGTTCGGACGGACTTCCTTAAAGAGCGTGTTTCGCCTGCGCACAAAACATCCAAGGGTGGTAAATCTCCATGTCACTCTCCCCGCCCCCCAGGGGCCTACTACGGTAGGTACGGGTTAGGCGCACCCGGGGTCCCGAGTCACCTTGACTCCCTCTGTGGGCAACCTCAGAGTGGTGAGGGAGTCAGTAGTTCAAAATGCCCACCCACGTGTAGGCCGTGCGTGGAGACCCCTGTCGGTGAAAAGGAATATCCTGGTTGGTTGAGGGTTGCGTACCTGAGCCTGGGCTTCTGTCTTTCAGTAACTGGGGAGGGTGCGCAGCCAAATACACCGCTTTGGTTTCTGATTTGCCTAAACGGGAGGCTAGGGACTAACCCACCCCTAGTCAATCGGCCAGGACTAGGTATTACACCGAACTCCAGGGTGAGTGGGACGGCAAGCCCGCTATATCCCCTGTGTAGCCCTGTCACCCCAGTGGGGTGATCCCTCGTTGGGCTCCGTGGTGGGTGCGGAGCACTGGGGGATGAATTTATACCATTTTTTCTATGGCACCAAAATTAAAACCCCTTAATAAAGACGTTGGAAAGGAAGTAGTCGAGTCATGTGGTCCTCGCTACTTGGTTATTCATAGGACAGAGGAAGGTAAGAAATTCCTTACGGTGAGCCCTTTTACTATCCAAAAGGGTCTCGATGCCATTGCTGGTCCTGTTAAATCCTGCGTTCGAGCTCGCAATGGTACACTTCTTGTCGAAGCCAACTCCGCATCGGAAGCTGCAAGGATTCTTAAAGCCACCATGTTAGCCAGCTATCCAGTGAAGGTCGAGGTGCACAAGTCGCTGAACTCCTCCCACGGTGTAGTAACAACCCGCGCGTTGGACGGTTTGTCTATTGAGGAGATCCAAGAAAATCTAGCGACTCAGGGTGTCTCAGCTGTTTATCGGGTACAACGTAAGATCAACGGTGAATTCCTGCCTACTCGTACCCTGTTTCTTATTTTTGATCGGGTTGATCTGCCTCAAAGGATTAGAGCAGGGTATGAAGCCATCGAAGTTAGGCCTTATATACCCAATCCGCTGAGGTGCTTTAAATGCCAACGTTTTGGTCACACTAGTGAGTTGTGTACCGGCAAGTCCACCTGCGTCCACTGCGGTGACATCTCCCACGATGGGGCTTGTGCTTCAGCTCCATCGTGTGTGAACTGTAACGGGGAACACCCATCTAGTTCCCGAGACTGCCCCCGTTTTGCAGAGGAACGAGCGATCCAGGAGATACGGGTGAAAGAGAAGGTGTCCTTCTTGGAAGCCCGGAAGCTCCTGCGACTCCGCCAACCCTCTGCCCCGAGGTCCGGTACCTATAGCTCAGTTGCAGCTAAACCGGTACCGCGTCGGGAAATCGCAACACAGACCGGCGATATGAACGGGGCTACAATTGTGGAAAAGGTCATTTTAGCCCAAGCGCTGCCAAAGCCTTCGGCACCTACACCCAAGTTGGTATCAACATCTGCCAAATCCGCCAGCTTACAGAATAGTCCTGCACACTTCTCACCGAAAGCCTCGACCTCGGGAACTAAAGCTGGTAAATTCACGACGTCTTCTGCCCCGGAAAAACAGTTTAAGACCAAGTATGTACGACAAGACTTTTTGAAAGAGAATGTGCAATCTATTACAAAGTCATCTAAAGGTAAGAAAAGTACACGCAACTCCACACGTGCATCCTCCTCTGAAGGGTTATCTGGGGAGGAGGGCGTGAATCGGCGACGGCCGTCTTCGCCGATCAGCACAGCCAATCGGTTCGAACTACTTGGACCGAAAACTGCTCTTGAAAAAGGGACCTCCCTTGTGGAGGAGATGGACCAGGAGGATTCTGCCGCCACTGCCAGAGGGACAGTGCGGAAACGGCAGGATCGTGCTCCTGAAAATAGTACTAGCCCAACGCCTAAGAAGAACAAATTGAACCGACCAGCTAATCCCAATCTGCAGAAGCGTCTTTCGATTTGAAACTTATCCCATAATATACTCAATGGCTATCCTCCATTGGAACATACGCGGAATTCGACCACATCGACCAGAGCTTGACTTGTTGCTGCACCAACATGAACCCTTGGCTGTTTGCTTACAAGAGACGAAGCTCCGTCCACAGGACACCGTTACCATCAGGCAGTACTCCTCCGTACGATGTGATTTATCCCCGGAGGACGGTGTCCCGGCACATGGGGGCACTATGATGCTTATTCGAGATGATGTTTTTGCCAACTCCGTACCCATACAATCTGCAATCCAGTCCGTTGCTGTCAGCATTAAGCTAAACTCCGCTTCATTCACCATTTGCAGTATCTATTTGCCTCCATCTGCGGACCTCTCGCACAGCGACTTAGAACACCTCATTTCGCAGTTGCCACCACCCTTTTTATTGGTAGGCGACGTGAATGCCCACCACCCTTTTTGGGGCTCTCCTCGGGCTTGTGCGAGAGGTACGCTACTTAAAGATTTCTTGGATAGTCAGAATCTTTCTCTCTTGAACACCGGAGAGCCCACCTTTCTTTCTGACGCATTTCATAGTTTTTCATACATTGACATTGCAATTTGTTCCCCTCAGCTAGCAGTCACCTTATACTGGAATATCATCTCGGATTTGCATTCTAGTGACCACTTTCCTTGTCGTATTAGTGTCTTGACACCCGTTGTATGTTCCACCCGTTTACCTAGTTGGCGCCTAGACCACGCCAGCTGGGAACTGTACCCCCACTTGGCTGAATTTAGCTACGAAGAGCACGACTCTGTGAACCACTTGGTCGAACATCTCACAGGGACCATTCTTTCTGCTGCTGAGCAATCCATTCCGCGTTCGACTGGCTACAGCCGTCGATTTCCGGTACCTTGGTGGACCGATGACTGTCGGGATGCTATTCGCGCTCGCAGACGAGCTCTACGGGTTTTCCAGCGTTTTCCTACACTGGATAACCTGATACACTATAAACGGATGCGTGCACATTCTAGGCGGGTTATTAAGGATAGCAAAAATATGTCATGGAATAAATTCGTGGGTTCCTTTAATCGACATACACCTTCCTCTGTCGTATGGGATAAGTTAAGACGTGTGGCTGGGAAACCGAACCATATGCCCATCGCCGGTCTCAAAACACCTACCGGAGCTGTTGTTGATACATTTGACGTGGCGAATACTTTAGGCAGTGCTTTCGCTCAGGTGTCTAGCTCAGGCAATTATTCCCCTGAGTTACTTACAGTTAAGAATCAGGTGGAATCTCAAGAATTCTCGTTTCTTTCTGGCAACCTTGAGCATTATAATCGCCTTTTCACCCTGGAAGAGCTAGACAATGCACTCTCCTCTTCACGACACTCAGCACCACGTCCAGATGGTATCCACGTCCAAATGTTGCAACATCTCTCTCCTGATGGCAAAGATTTCCTACTCGAGGTCTATAATCGTATCTGGGTTGTTGGCATTTTTCCAGACAAGTGGCGGGAGGCCACCATCATACCCATTCTTAAACCTGGAAAGGACCGCCATCTTCCTTCCAGTTACCGTCCTATTTCCCTCACCTGTTGCGTGTGCAAGGTGCTGGAACGCATGATCAATGGACGGTTGGTGTGGTGGCTGGAATCTCACAATCTTCTGACGAACATCCAATGTGGCTTTCGACGACGACGTTCAACTGCTGACCACCTTGTCTCTCTGTCAACTCAGATTATGGACGGGTTTCTTAAGAACAGCCCCACAGTTGGGATATTTTTTGACCTCGAGAAGGCCTACGACACGTGTTGGCGGGCAAGAATATTGCGTACTCTGGACAACTGGAACATACGTGGACGCCTACCGTTGGTCATTCAGGAGTTTATGCGGGACCGCGTTTTTCGAGTGAGGGTGGGCTCGGTTTTTTCTAACCATTTTATTCAAGAGAACGGAGTGCCGCAGGGCTCGGTACTCAGCGTGACTCTATTTGCTATTGCGATAAATTCCATATCACTATGTGTGCCTCAAGGTGTCTCTTCCTGTTTATTCGTGGATGACTTTGCCATCTTCTGTACTTCTCAGCGTTAACCGTTTTTGGAACGCCGTTTCCAGCGGTGTTTGGACAATCTCTATGCTTGGAGCTCGAAACACGGTTTTCGTTTCTCCGCTGAGAAGACAGTCTGCGTTAACTTCTGGCGCCGTAAGTGGCAAATGCAGCTGTCTCTTCGACTCGGGCCAGATTTACTTGCTTTCGCAGACAAGGCGAGATTCCGTGGTTTGATCTTCGATCGGAAACTTTGTTGGGCACCACAAATAGCACAGCTTAGAGCACGATGTGACCGTTCTCTAAATCTTTTACGGATACTAAGTGGCAAATCTTGGGGTAGGATCGGACGGCACTGCTCCGTCTTTATCGTGCTGTGATTCGTTCGAAGTTGGACTATGGCAGCATTGTGTATTCTTCAGCTCGACCTTCAGTGCTCAGAAGGTTAGACACAGTCCATAACAAGGGCATCCGTGTGGCCGTTGGAGCTTTTCCAACGAGCCCAGTTGTTAGCCTCTACGCCGAATCAGGAGAACCTCCTCTGCGTTGTCGTCGTGAGGTCCTGCTCGCTAATTATGGCTGTGGGCTGAAGTGTATGCCTGGGCATCCAACTTATCACGCGTTTTTCTCCCCTGAGCTGCACGAGCGATACTGCCTCCGCTCTCTGAGCCCCAGGCCAGCAGGATTTCGTTTCCGTGAGCTTCTACGTCAGCACCATGTTGACATTCCTCGGCTGTTATCCTATGGAGAGAGTAAACACCCCCCTTGGTTACGCGCTACCTCCCATGTCGATCTCGGGATGACGCTCTACGGGAAATCTGTTACGCCTCTTGATAGTATTCGTCGTTGTTTTTTAGAATTTTTATCCAAATACAGTGGCCGTATTTGTATCTACACCGATGGTAGTAAGAGCCCCGACGGTGTTGGATGTGCCTTTGTCACTGGCACCGCAACTTCTGCTTACGGTTTGCCTAGTTGCACATCTATATATTCTGCTGAGCTATATGCTATTTATCAAGCCCTTCTGTATATTCGACGTCGAAAATTAGGTGACTGCCTTATTCTTAGTGATTCCCTTAGTGCCCTTCAGAGCATTCGTGAGCTGTACAATTACCATCCTTTGGTGCAGCGCATCCAGGACGTTCTCCACATTTTGCACGCTTCTGGTTTTAATGTGGAGTGCGCATGGATTCCTGGACACGTTGGCTTGCCAGGGAATGACACGGCGGATTTGGCAGCGAAATCGGCAGTCACAGCGCCCAGTGTTACGATTACCCATTCAACAGCAGAAGATTTTAGAGTGGCTGTACGGAGAGCCGTTTTTTCGACTTGGCATGCGGAGTGGTCAGCTCTCCGTGGTAATAAGCTGCGAGAGGTGAAGGACCTCCCTGTCAACTGGGTAACTTCCTCTCGTTTATTCCGCCGGGACGAGGTAATACTAGCTCGGCTAAGAATTGGCCACTGTATTTTTACTCACAGTTACCTTTTTAAACGTGAACCTGCTCCTGTCTGTGCGCTCTGTGGGGAGGCACAGACATTTCGTCATGTGTTGCTGGAGTGTGGTCACCTGGCACACATTCGGTCATCTATGGGCATGCCGGCCTCTCTTGCTGAGGTCCTGGCAGATGACCCAAGAGCAGTGGACAGGGTTTTTAAATTTTTAGCAAAACTTTCTTTTACCTTGACGTTTTAGTGTGATAGCAGTTTTTTTTAATCTCTTTTAATTTTAATGTGTTGATTTTAGATGGAGTTTTATATCCAGCTCTGTTTAGAGGGCTGGAGCGTTCTGTTTCTTCCATTTCAACTGTGTTAGCTCTTTTACTTGTGTTTTTTTTCCCCCTTTTTTTTGGTATTTTCTTACTGCCTATTGCCAAGTTTTAATCGTAAGGGCGCTTATGACCTCGGCAGTTGAGCGTCCTTAAACACCATTATCATCATCTTGGCATTACACTCTCCCCAGCCTAAAAGAAGCTCTGGAGTGCAAGCTAATGCGAATTATAAGAAACAAGTGGGTAAATACCTTGAAATAGGTGTGTATACATTTTGCATAAAATCTTTAGTGGTGAGCTTTAACCATTGTCAGAATGGCCTTAGTTATAGTTATAAAGTTATCATTTGTGACAAAGCTATCTTCTTTTGCAGGACCAGCGGGAAGTAGGCCCACGTCTTCCTATGCGAACTTAGTAAGTGTTCTGTTTCACAATCTCCCTGAATATATTTACGCAGAATTACATAAGCATGCTAAAGTCTGAAACAAAATTGAAAACATCAATTACAAATATTACATAGTGTTTCAATACATAGTATTTGTTGTCGCATAGTACACAGTTGGCTGCGTAGCAGGCGATACCACGTTGCCGGATGTCTTGTCGACCTGGTCGGAAGTTCCTACGGTAAGAAGCTCAGTGGTGGTTTCTTCCTTACTTTGGACATCGTTTTTGGTAGGATTCAGTTTGGTGTGACGGAAAATCAACTTCGTAGCCCATCGCTTCTTCTTGTACATCAGGAACAGTAGAGCAAGGCATAGTATGGCTATGCCGATTCGCATTCCATTCCAAGCAGTGACAGTTGTAGTTCCGTCGTCTCTGAGGAACGCAGTTCGAGCCTCGTACACGCCATTAATGATGTATTGCAAAGAAAATTGCGGCGGTTTGTCATCAGTTCGCAGCTCTTTATGAATGGTTGCTAGACTTTGCAGATTTGCTGGTTTTACATCATTTATGGTGGTGAAATTTATAATTTCTTCAGGTGACAGAATATTAGTGATGTCGGGAACTACAATAGTGTCTTCTGCCAAACTCCAATGACTTTCTCCAGTAATAGCAGACATTGATGCCGAATGGAAGTAATAATCTAGGTCGTCTGTTAAGACGCCTGTGCCATGCAGAACTAGGAGACTTGTAGAATCTTGTTTTCGTGCTGAACAGGACTTTGCAATCTTTAGTGGGCTCGAAACAGAGTAGATCCAATAGCTTCTTCCTCTGGATTTCTCATGGTACCAGACTGGCAAAAATTCAGGATCGATAAGGATTCTTTTACATAGGCGATGGACATTGGATTTTTGGCCAAAATAAAGAGAGGATATACATGTAGGAGTAATTGCAGAATATAGTTCAAATTCAGCAAGTTAAATGGAAATGGATCCGGATTTGCATTCAGTGATTAAGGAATTTGTGAGTAGGGCATACCTTTTTCTATCACCAGAAACTGCCAAATATTTAACTGTGGTATCTATTATAATATGATGCTTGATTTCCGGAACCTCTATCGGTAATGGTAAAACTTGAAACAAATCGAATGTCCTGTCCATGCCTTTTAGTAGTATTTTAACCAAAATTCTAACTTTTTTAGCCATAGAATAAGCAACAAAATCATAAAGATCGTAATAGGTATGCATATCTTTAATTTCAGCTCCTGATAGAAGAGAAGTTCCCATAGGTAATTGGGTTACAATGGTGCTCAGGATATTGGATAAATTTCTTGGTGGAACAATAGTGGCACTTAACCTTCCAGTAGCTAATGCATCAAGCCCTTCAGGCAATTGCATAATTTGTTGTTGTAGATTGAGTATAAATAATGATATTTCCCTAACAGCTAAAGTGGTACGGAATTCAGTCATTATCCATCTTTTTAATTCGTAAAAATGTTGGTGGTTTAATTTCCCAGTCATAATTGTTCGGTTAATCTGTTCTACTAAAGCTGAGGTTAAATTTTGCAATGTTTCCGTATTATGAGTAGCCCTTTCATCAATATTACTGATGTAAGTCAATTGTTCTTTGAGACACATGAAGTAATTTTGAAGCAACATTTTCAAATTTGGCAATTTGAGTATGCACTCTATCAATTACAGTTCTATCCGGCACACCAAAGAGAAATTTAAGCGCTGTACCACCTATATCCGTGGCTCCTCGCTTGTCACGAATATCATAATTTCTGTCCGGTAGGAATTGATCCAAATTTTCTACTTCAATTTTTAACAATTGAAAAATCTTCTTTAATTTTGTTATTTCAGTCCAGTCAACGAGTCTAGATAATCTGATGTTTTGATTAAATTTAGTTCTTCAAAAACATCCTCAATATGTGTGATTGCGTCAACATAAGGTTGAATAGGCACATCGATTCCCGCTATTCATTTACCTCCGGTCACCAGGATTGCTTCCTGATAGGCAAATACTAAGCCCTTAGTCATTAAAGATTCATTAGGTATTTGTAAGGGACCAACATAGGGTTTTCGTTCTCGCCTTGCCCCTACAAGACCTGCAATATGAGAGAAAAAAAGAAAAGCAGACTTAGCTTTCTTAGAGGAGAATATTCACTTAAATTTGTTGCTTCTGGTTAATTAATTTAAATTTGGTTTTGTCCTCACGAACAGAACTATAATAGAAATAGCGTTATTAAAACTCTTAAGTTTCAGCTCGAACCCGGGACCTTAGGTTATATGGTATTTCTCTCTGAGGTATATCTTCCCTAGCCCTATTGCCTTCATCATTTTCATTTGGCTGCGCCAGCGCGGTTTCGTCACAAATATTCGTAGGATCCCCATCATTAGAAGGATACAATTCTTGTTCATTTGGAAAACGTTCTACAGTTGAGCTTGGCTCTGCAGTTGAGATATGGCCTCGATAACAATCAACTACTTGTTCCGCTGTTTCGGTATTATCAATTTCCGGCTGGCCATGATGACAACGCTTCAAGCGGTTTATATGCACTAGTAGGGTAAGCTTTGGTCCCATTTGTATTCTGTAATTTAACGGGGTAACCTTCTGTATTATTTTCCACGGCCCACTATATTTTGGTGCTAGTTTTCTATTTGTGCCTTTACTAATGTAAGGTTTGTCTAGGTATACTAGATCTCCGACTTGAAATTCGATTAATTTTGTTTTCTTATCATAATTTTGCTTCTGTTTATATGTACTATGTACAATATTGTCATATGCGTCGTGATAAGCTTCCCTTAATGTTTGTTTCATAGATTCAGTGTGTTCCTCGGCTAACGTCAGTTCAGTGTCAGTGCTATTGAGTTTTAAATCGATTACGGTAGGTAATCTCATTTCACGAGCGTATAACATATAGAAAGGACCATATGTCGTAATAGCGTGTGGGGCTGATCTATAAGCCATCAATGTGAAAGGAACTATACGATCCCAGTCTTCCGTGTAACGGCTTACCATTATTGACAATGAATCATTTAAATATGTATGAAAACGTTCAATCCTAGAATTAGATTGTGGGTGCATTGGACTACTATTTATGTGTCGTATTTTGAATAATTTGCAAATTTCTGTCATGAGTGAACTATGAAGATTTGTACCCTGATCGAATAGAATCATTTCCCATATCTACAAAATATTTCTGTAACTAATGCTCTTCCTACTGTATTTGCTGATTGATCAGGTATTGGATTCGCTTCCGGGAATTTTGTGAAGTGGTCTACAAGTGTTAATAAGTACTTATTTTTATTTGTAGTGACATTCAATGGTCCTGTTATGTCAATAGAAATAAGTTGAAAAGGTCGTGTTGCAGTTTGGGAGATACCTAACGGAGCTATAGGTTTTCTAGTTACTTTTCGCAAAGCACATGTTTGGCATTGTTGCACATATTCCTTAACATCTTCTCGCAAAATATGCCAAAAATATCTTTGAGAAATTATAGCTTGTGTTCTTTTAATTCCTTGGTGGGAACTAAATGTAGTGTCATGATGCATTGAAATAATAGAGTTAACTGATACGTTGGGCACTAAAATTTTGTTATATTGATCTTCTTGCACATACAGAACTCCTTCTGCATCCGCAAAAACTAGCTTATTAAGACCTTCCTTATTTTCTTCTTTTAACTGCTGACAATAATCATCTTTTTCGTGATATTCTTTCAGTTCACTACGAGATAATGGAACAGTTGGAAAACTGGAGGAATCTGGACTGCCGGGGGACGATGGTGTGGTCCCATCTGAACCGGGCTTCACCTGAGCCACACGCCCCGTGGGAAGATCCCGGGTCTTCGGACTGGCCACCGGAACATAGCCAAGAAGATGCCGTGGGTCGACCCTCTTCGAAGCCTCCAACCCCGTCACCAGCTCCTCCTGAGCTTCTGACTCCGTTACCGACTCCCCCTGAGCCGTCATCCGACGAGCCACCGTCGGCAGACGAGACAGAACATCAGGTACGACATTTGTTTTCCTGGCTTATGGCTTACTTCAAAGTTATACTCGCTTAATGCTAACACCCATCTTGTTAACCTTGCACTTAGCGGATTTTTAGTGGTTAACAACCAAGTTAACGCCTTATGATCGGTAATGATAGTGAATTTAAGGCCAAATAGATAAATTCTAAATTTCTTACCTCCGAAAACTACACTTAATAGTTCCTTTTCTGTGGTGGTATAATTTAATTCTGGGGCCTTAAGTAACCTACTAGCAAAAGTAATTGGTCTCTCTATTCCATTTTTTTTGACTAAGTATAGCAGATATTCCAAAATTAGATGCATCACATGAAAGAATAAAGGGTTGTGAAAAAATCAAGATGTGCAAGTACTGAAGAAGAAGTCAGTGCATTTTTCAAAATTTGTAATGCATCCTCAGCTTCTTTGCACCAAACAATTTTTTATTTTTCTTAGTAAGCTGTGTGAGAGGTTTACTAATATTAGAGAAGTCATGTATAAATTATCGATAATAGCCAACAGCACCTAAAAATGATCTGACTTGTTTTACTGTTTTTGGTGGGGCTAAATTCTTAATAGCTTCTATTTTACTTTTATCTGGCCGAAGTCCTTGGGCATTTACAATACGGCCTATATAAACTACTTCCGATTTAGCAAAATGACACTTTTCGATAGCTGCTTTCAAACTAGCTTTTTGCAATTTTTCAAAAACTAAACGCAAATTCTCTGCGTGTTCCTGAATAGTTTTCCCAAAAACCAAAATATCATCCATGTACACCAAACAAGTTAAACCCTTTAGGTTTCCCATGATTAAGTCTATTGCTTCTGACCACGTCATAGGGGTTGCAACTAATCCATAGGGCATGCGTAAATATTCATATGCACTCTGAGTGCAAACGAACTCCGTCATAGGTCTGTCTACTTCTTTAATCTTGATTGCATGATAAGCAGAACTAATGTCAATTATAGAAAAATAAGCATTTCCAGACAGCATAAACAAATTTTCCTTAATATCAGGTACAGGCCATAATGGTACATTAGTAACAGAATTTAATCTCCTAGAATCGACATATAATCGACACTTAACTACCCCATCAATAGCTTTTTTTGGCACAAATAGACAAGGACTAGCCCATTCAGATTTTGTATGTTGAATTATTTTTTTCTCTAGAATCTCCTGTATCTGGCGCTTAAGTTCTTCCTTCAGTGCGAATGGTACACGATAGGGATTTAACCTAATTGGTTTAGCATCTTCCGTATCTATTTCATGCTCTACAACCGTCGTACACAGTAATTCCCCTGTAGGCGTATCTAAAAATAAGGGAATAAAATCACAAGGAACTGTCAACATTACATCTTTTTCTAGTGGTTCTAAGTGTTCTAATTTCCTGTTTATTTGTTCATAAAGTTCACTAGCTTGGGCCCCTTTGTAATAAGACGCATTTGTTATCTTTGTCTTTAGTGTGGGTTTTCTAACTCTCACAAGCTGCAATCCCTCCTTACTAGTTTCCTCTTTTTCACAAATTGTACAACATCTAACAATTAATACTCCGCCATTTGCCTGTTCAATGGCTTTAGGGCTCGCGGGTCTTACACTCCCCTCTTCCCCCTCTCCGTACTTGCTCGTGACGTGATATGCTAACTCCTGAACTCCTTGCTGGTGGACAGGCCTTTCTTTTAGCATGTTCACGATTTCGGGCATCTGGTCCCTTACAGTTTTCCACTGCTGGGTGCCAGGCACTGGCCAGTGACTACTTGCCCCTGGAGGGACGAGCTGCCGCCCTTTTCGACCTGCTAGCGGTATACCAGCCTGCCGCCTCCCTTCCATCTCTCCTCCAGAGATGGGCTGACTGCCCGCTGGACATGGCACTTCATGCCCCTTCCACTTGTTCGGGTAACCTACGCCCTGAACCTCGTCATTAGTATCGAACCCAGACCTTCGAACAGTGGGCTCACTTATCACCTTATCCGTGGTTTCCCCAGAATCAGTTATAAATAACTTACATACTCTACACATAGGTAAAATCACCTCATCATTACTATTCACTATAACACTTTCACTTTTTGTATTTGCATCGAATTCGCTAGCTACACCTAAGAAGCGCTTCTTCCTTTTCTCCTGTATTCAAAACTTTCATTACACAATATTTAGAATTTCTAGGCAACACTACATCACTCCTTTTAAGGCACTTTAAATTATCAAGATCTTCGTCTGTTTCTCCCATGGGATATACTATAGATACTGCTCTGGCCACAAATACTTTATTCCTTTCTAGCTCTACACGCTCAATATACACTTCAGAAGGAAAAGATTTTCTCATCTCTACAAACACAAGCAAGCACTTGATTTTCAGACCTGGGTGGAATAATTACACGTTCAGTTAAAAGTATGTCCCAATTTACTTCTTTATCCTCATCCCCGATAACTACGCAAAGCTTATTGAGAACAGGGGTGATCAAATCCTGATCTGTTTTTGTCTTGCGAGCTTCCAATGCCACTACACCAATTTTCGATCATAGACTTCCTCCAACTACGTCAATCACTACTTTCATTTCCGTTAACAAATCTATACCTATTATTCCATGCAGGTAATAATCTAAAGGCACCACACAGAATTCATGCGTAAACTCTGCCATCATTTCTTCTAGTCGAAATGTTACGGGTACCTGTCCCTTTATTTTCAATTCTTCTGTCGTTACACTAACTACACTTTAGATGGTCTGATGAGTTCTTCTCCTATTATTCCTTCGTCTATTGTGGGAAAAGTAGCACCTGTATCTACTAACATTAAGTAGGGTTTCTCTTGAACAAATATTTTTACAACTAATCCCTTATGTACTGGAGTTATCGCGAAAGCGGGGAGCGTCCTGGTTTCTGGCTCACTGAGCTCCCGCTTCTCAGTTGGCCTCGCCCGTTTCCCGATGATTTTCTCCAACGACAATCTTTAGCAATATGCCCTGGCATTTTACAATTGAAACATTGATTTGTTGGCGGGTACCGTGATGTCTGAGGTGTATAAGTTACAAGTCTCTCTGGCTGAATAAAAACACGCCTCTGATTACCCGGCACAGCATCTGGTCTAGTGAGCGGATTTCGCATTACATCACGCTGACCTTGGCCCTGACCATGGTTCTGCGTTATTCTATTTCTGCTTCTACACTCAACCGCTGTATGGCCTTTCCTTCCGCACTTATAACAAGTTTTATCTCTCATCATATATATCTTAGGATTACTCTGGTGCCCAGTGTGCCCATGTGATGTTCCTCTCTGTTTCTCTGCGCTTTCTACGGTTTTTGCTATGCGTATTGCAGCTGAAAGTGTTTCGGGTAACTGAAAGCGAACTTGTTGTCCCGCTATTCCCCTTAACCCGTTGATAAAGGCAGCAAGTAGCCTCCTTTCTGCCTCTATATTAATTATCTTTTGTTCGTCTGCATTTTCGACAATTCTGATGGTTTTATGACACAATTGTCGACAACTATCAGCAAACATCTCTACAGTCTCATCAGACTTTTGAGACGCATTCTGCAATGCCGTGTAATGGAATTGAGGAGGTAACTTCTCAGTAAACCGATCAATAAGGGTTATTTTGAATACTTCCCATGTGCAATCTTCTGCCTTCAATTCTGCCTTGCCACGGTAAAATTGAAGTGCGGTTCCCCCTAGCTTAGCCCTCGCAATGTTCAGCTGGTCAGTTTTTGTCCAGTTGCCCACTACGGCCACTTGCTCTATATTTAAAATAAAATCCTTAACCGGTCTGCCCTTTGGATCCCCAGTGTATTCTTTTATAACATTAGTTAAACTTTACATCTTTTAATTTTACAGCTGTCAGATTAGCAATTTGTTGTTGCAATTCCTTAATTTTTGCCTCTGCGGTTGCCATTTTTGTTTCTTGTGCAAGTTCTTAATTATTTAAAAAATTAATTAAATTTGAATTATTTATTTATTTATTTATTTATTTTTCAGATTCCGAGAACAGTCAATGAATCTGACTGGTCCGAGGACACGTTATGTGTACTGGTGAACCTTGTGAGTACAGCAGATTCGATCCTAAAGGAAATGGAACGACCCTTGCTCCTGCTACAAGAAATAGGCGATGAAATCACCCACGCCGAGAAAGAGACCCTAATTTATCTATGTGACAGGCTTTTCGAATTCTGGAGTTGGCTACGCAATATGCGAGTACTTTTGGCTAAACTTAGAGAAATACGGCGGAAGGCGGAAAGAGATGAGCGATGTATGGCGCAAATAATTAAATCAAACAGAAAAACCAATGAGGACAGCCAGCACTGCAAAATGTGCACCTAGTGCGCTTATGAGCGTAAATTTGTATATCATATGAGTGTAAATATGAATCTGATATTAATGTAAATGTGAATCCAAAATAAGTACAAACGTATCGGGTCTTACGTGTGACATACTAGTACGAACAATGATGGGATTATACAAAAAAAAAATGTACCTGATAGATGTAGATGTGTGTGTGTGTATATATATATATATATATATATATATATATATATATATATATAAACACTGCCTACCTCGCTTACTAATTTTCTGTTTTTCGTTAGTTCAGGGTATTTGCCTAATTTCCATTGTTACTTCTATAGGCTTGTGACGAGCAGTACCGCTCCTAACTGAAATCCTTTTTCCTCCAGGAGTTCCTACTTTTTGTTCTAGAAGTAGTTCTCCCGAATAATCATACAAAAAAATCTGTTCTTTCTATTTCCAATTCTTCATATGTACAGCCAGGATCGATGTGTCTTTTCAGTATCCTCGTTTCATCATCAAACATCACAATACCTCGTTCATTATGGTGAGTATATACTTTATACCAAGGGCAAACAAAACCTTTTAATTTACCTTTGAATGCTAGTTCTATTCGTGAGTCAGTTATCAAACCCTGGAACTTATGCCCATGTTGCTCAATCAGTGCAATATCAATACTAGTGTATTTTTTTTAAAGAAATTGGTTACTAGTGAAAAAGCAAACAGGTCAGCATTACTTAAAGCCTAAGAATTAGTAGCAGATACTACATGCACATAAAACATTGTGAATGTAATTGGTTTAATTTTTCTCTCACATTTAAACAAACGACGAAACATGCCTACTCATTTTTATATTCTTAAAAACATATACTCTTTAATGAGGCGTACACAATCCAGCACAAATCCCCTGTAAATTATACGGGTCCGGATATTCGTGAGAATATCAGTGAAATATTGAAATATAATATCCCACTAGGCTGCCACCATTCTATTATGGGAGGAGAAGGATATGTGAAGGAACCTCCCTCTTCTCAACAGGGGAGGTAGGAAAATAATTAAATGTAAAACACCAGTAAATATATATGATTGAAATATTTAATAATAAAAGTGATAAAAATAAAGGTTACTGTGTTATTTAGCTTAATCTAACTGACTAAATATTGACCTCTTTTCCCTATCATATAACTAACTACTACCTAAGTCTGGAATCAAAATATTAATAAAAAGATATGGATAAAATAAAAAAGAAATAATTTTATGTCCTAACTTGAAAGATAAAAGCAATTCTTTAAGCAAATTTTGAGAATTTGCGGCAGTTCTGATGATAAGCAATTACCACTACTCACATAACAAACAAAGGATGATCAGAGCGACGTCCATCTCTCGTTCCTTCAGCACTGTCCAAAGACAAGATGCCCCCGTTGGCTCGAGGTGAGTCCTTAACTTTCAACTCGAGCCAACGCCTCATCGACGTAATCCGTGGTCAGATTATGGCTTTCTCACGTCCTGTCGGACATTAATCTTTCTATCCTTAGCTTAAGGATGTGGCCTCAGGGGCTCTATATGGGAGCGATACTTGTTCGCATTAATTATTAGAATTGTGAAAGTATGAACTTTTAGGTGCGTGAGAACTACGAAATAAAAGGGTTACATGGTGGTTCCTTCCCATATTTTCGGGAATAATTTATTAAGCTGCATTACTGATGCTGGGCTTTACAAAGCATTCAAAATGATGATGAATTCTGTTTTGCCTGGTGTATGTTGCCCGCAAGATATAGTATAAAGAAGGATGCACAAAGGATATCCCCCCAGGGGCCTACTACGGTAGGCACGTGTTTGGCGCACCCGGGGGTTCCCGAGCCACTCGCCACCATATCATCCTCCCCATCGCCATTCACTGTGCCACGTTTTGTGTTCTTGTCTGCGTGTATCTGTACGCATTTGTTAGTGTATGTTATTGTTTGTGCGAGTTTACTCGCCTCATCTTCTTCCTCTTCTAGGCTTATTCCCTATATATTTAGTTTTAAGGCTTTAGGTTTATTAACTCCTGCCTCACCCACAGAGACCTTTCTTCTATCTCCGTGGTTCCTGTCCCACGGTTCTAGCGCGGCTTCCAACTTGTGTGCTCTTCGGAGGTCTCAGCCGTGACGGTTGAGTGGACCCTTCACACTGCCCCTATGTGTAAGCCTTAGGTGCGGAAATCGTCCATACCGATATGTACACCCACGTAGCTTCTCTGGGAGCCCGGCCCGTGCTAATCTCCCGACGAGCGCAGGTCGTCGGATTAGGATCACGGGTCGGACGTGTTACCGATATCGGAAACCCGATGTAATCAACCACAAGTCCCCTGAATGCATGGATGTGTCATTACACACCATGGCCTAAAGTGGAGGGCCACAGGCGGTTATACCTGTGGTAGGGGCATAAAGACGGGTTGTGCATGGTGGATGGCTTACCCATATGGCCCAGCAGTGTAGGCTGGAGGGTAACTCCTCCTAAGTACTCCGTGAGATCGGTCTACCAGGCGGCACAGACCGGAATGTATTTTTTGTGTCTTTTTTCTCTTTCCCCCGGATGGCAGGCTGACGCCGACAGTACCGGAAGGGGGCTATATCATCATGAATTCTCCGCGAAAAACTCTTCCATTTGACCGCGTTTTGGTAGTGACTTTGGCTTGTGAATCAAAAACTATGAGAGATATTAACCCATTTTATATCTATCGAGAAATTGACAGAATCTGTGGCAAAATAGGCAACGCAATCAGGCCAGAGACGGTACGCTGTTAGTAGAAACCAAGACCGAAGACCAGTCTAAGAAGCTCCTGAAAGCCAGTTTGTTGGGTTCCTACCCAGTAAAGGTAGCCCCACATAAAACTTTGAATACTTGTAGAATACATTGTTTCGAATCTCTCAGACCAGGGTGTATGTCAGGCGTACCGTCTTCTAGGTAAACGTGATGGTCAGTCGGTTGCGCTGAGCACGGTATTCCTTACGTTCCAAGGCACAACCTTATCTGAGGCACTCTACTGTGAATATGAACGTGCTGCTGTGAGGCCGTATATACCGAACCATATGCCTTGTTTCCACTGTCAGAAGTTTGGTCACACCCAAAGCCGGTGCACTTTCGACGCTACATGTAAACGTTGCGGCCAAGCTGCCCACGGAGAAACTACTTGTGCTCGAGATCCTTGTTGCGTCCATTGTAAAGGGACCCATCCATCTAGCTCCCGGCAATGTGCACGTTTTCTCGAGGAAAGGGCCATCCAGGAGCTGCGAGATAAGCAACGCCTGACTTTTCCGGAAGCCAGACGCCGCTTCCAACAGCTGCAGCCTTCGACCATCTCAGGATACGCATCAGCGCTCCGCGGCACTCCTGTTTCCTCAGTGGCACTACAAACCGTGCCTGTAGCCGACGCGTGTACTCATACAGAACAGAACCGACCACAAAACCTCGGAGTCTACAACATCCACAGCACCCACTGCCTCAAGCTCTATTTCTCCAGAACCTGCTCGTAAGCCGCTAGTTAGACAGACACCATCTGTCGCTGCTGCTCACGAGAGCAGTCCTAAGAAACTCAAGGACACTGATAAACCTTCCAAGTCCCGTTCTCACTCTACGAGCCGTAGGGGATCTTCCGCATCCCGAACATCAGCGGATAGCGCCGACGAAGGTGGCTATATTCTTGTGGGTCCAAAATATGCAAGTAACAAGAAACGCCCTCCTTAACTGCATCTCCTTCGTTTCCGCCTGTCGTTTACTTCCCAGCTGCAAACTCATACTTTGATTCATCGATAAACTTTCCGGCCTCTAACTGTTCTCCATGGCTCCCCTGACGTGGAATATCCATGATGTGCGTACCGTTTGGGCCGAATTGCAGCTGTTATTACTGTCCTATAACCCTCTAGTTCTGTATTTGCAGTAGACAAAGCTTCGCCCCCACGATGTCTTTGCCCTGCAGCAATACTTACCTGTGCGGTTTGACGTTACACCGGAGGAGGGCTCTCCTGCTGATGGGGGTGTTATGACCCTAACGCGCAACGATATCTGCGGTCAGCTGGTCTCACATACCACTTACCTTGCAAGCTGTTGCTATCCGATTTACTCTTGCTGGTTTCTGCTTCACTGTATGTAAATTCTACGTTCCGCCTTCATCTTCCCTCTGCGCCGCAGACATGCACTATATTTTGTCTCAGCTTCCGGCACCTTTTCTTCTGTTGGGTGATTTTAACGCCCACCATCCCCTATGGGGTTCTCCTAGGGCCTGCGTGCGGGGTACTATGCTTGCTGACCTTTTCGTTCAATCTGGTCTTTCTGTTCTGAACACCGATGAACCTACTTTCATTTCCGATTCTTCTGCCACGCTCTCCCACCTGGACCTTTCTGCTTGTTCTGCACAGCTTGCTCACCGTTTTCAGTGGAACGTAGTATCAGACACTCATTCCAGCGATCATTGCCCTTGTGTCATTACTCTGCTATCACACCACATTTCCTCCTCGCGTGGGATTTCTTAGCAGCTAAGTCGAATTGGGCTCTTTTCTCCGCTCTGGCTGTTTTCAACGACCGCCTGTCCGACTCCGTTGACCACATGGTCGAACATTTCAACTCAGTCGTGACCTCCGCTGCCGAGCAGTCCATCCCGGGGTCGTCTTCATACCCTAGACGCTTACAGCTCTCTTGGTGGACTACAGAGGGCCGCGATGCTATTCGTGCTCGCAAGAGGGCTCCTTGGGTATTTCGCCATCAGCCTACCTTGGAGCATTTGATCAATTTTAAAACACGCGCCCGTGCACGGTGCATTATTCAAAATAGCAAACGGGCCTCCTGGGCTTCGCTTGTTAAAACATTCAGTCGCACAACACCTTCATCTGTTGTGTCGGAGAAGCTCCGCCGTGTTGCCGGTAGGCAGACTGGTACTTCCATACCGGGGCTTCTCGTGGGAACTCACACCGTAGTTGACCCGGTTACTATTGCAGATGCCCTTGGTAGCATGCTTGCAACTGCGTCTAGCTCCGCCAATTCTCACCCAGCGTTTCATGCCATCAAGGCGGACGTGGAGTCTCAGAGCCTCTCTTTCCGGTCCTTGGATTCCGAGTGCTATAACTCGGATTTTAGCATGCGGGAGCTGGCTGCCTGTTTAACACCCTCTCGACACTCCGCTCCAGAACCCGATGGTATCCATATCGCCAGGCTACAGAACCTCTCTTCTAAGAGTAAGCAATAGCTCCTGAACCTGTACAACCTCGTTTGGCGCGAGGGTGAGTTTCCTACAGCTTGGCGCAAAGCCACCGTTGTTCCCACCTTAAAACCGGGGAAGGACCGTAGTCTTCCTCATAGTTACTGTCCTATTTTCCTCACCAGTTCTGTTTGTAAGGTATGGAACGCATGACCAATGGACGGTTAAGATGGTGGCTTGAGTCTGGCAAACTTCTGTGCAACATACAGTGCGACTTTCTCCGACACCGCTCCACGACTGACCACCTTGTCTCCCTCTCGACTCACATCCTAAATGATTTTCTTCGGAAGTGTCAAACTGTGGCCATATTTTTCGATCTGGAGAAAGCTTATGACACTCGCTGAAGGGCTGGCTTACTGCGTACCTTGCATAGTTGGGGCTGCCGTGGCCGCCTTCCAATTTTCCTCCGGGAGTTCATGAACAACCAGGTATTTCGTGTGCGTGTGGGCTCTGTTTTCTCTCGTGTTTTTAGTCAGGAGAACGGAAGGCCTTAAGGGTCGGTATTCAGTGTCACTTTCTTCGCTGTTACCATCAATCCCATTGTCGAATGTGTTCCTGCTGGTATCTCCTTCTCCTCCTTATTTGTGGATCATTTTGCAATTTATTGCAGTTCTCGGCACACGTGCCTTTGGGAGCGTCGCCTACAGGCATACCTTGACCTACTACATACTTGGAGTGTCACAAATGGCTTCCGTTTTTCTTCCGAGAAGACAGTTTGTGTCAACTTCTGGCGTCGGAAACCATACGAGCCGCCTTCTCTACATCTTGGGGCCGAACAGCTGCCCTTCTCCGAAACTGTAAAGTGTTTTGATTTGCTGTTGGACAGGAAGCTTAGCTGGTCGTCCCATGTCTCTTCTCTGAAGGCAAGATGTGATCATGCACTTAATATTTTACGTGTTTTATGTGGCACATCCTGGGGAGGAGATCGCACCGTGCTATTACAGCTTTACCGTTCGCTTGTTCGGTCTAAATTGGATTACGGGTGCATTGTATACTCTTCGGCTTTGCGATGTTTAAACCCAGTCCACCATCGTGGCATTCGTCTGGCGCTGGGTGCATTGCCGACTAGTCCAGTTATTAGTTTGTCTGCGGAGGCTGCTTAACCTCCGCTGTCTCATCTCATAGGCGTGTTCTGCTTCTTTGCAGCTATGCTATCCGCCTGTTTGCCTTGCCAGATCAGCCGTTTTTCAAGTTATTCTTTGACCGTCAATATGCTGTCAGCGCGGTTGCCTTGCTTCCCGCAGGAGTTCGCTTTCGCCTGCTTCTTCGGCTCTTGGACGTTCGCCTACCACCTGTGCTTCCACTGGGGGAATGTTCCTTTCCCCCCTAGTTACGTTGCGACACCCAGTTCCACCTTGGGTTGGCATCCATGCCGAAAGCAACGACTCCACCTTCAGTCCTCCGCTCCGCATTTTTAGAGCTGCAGGCCAGGTTTCCCAACTGTTGTTTTATTTATACGGATGGTGCTAAGGAAGACCGTGGTGTGGGATGCGCTTTCGTTTTTAATTTGAGGAGTTATACATTTCACCTTTTGGGGCAATGTTCGATTTTTAATGCCGAAATTTTTAGTATTTATCGGGCTCTTCTTTTTATCCGGGGACAGGATTTAAAACAGCTTGTTATTTGTAGCGATTCCCTCAGTGCACTTCAGATACTGCGTGAGCTGTATCCATGCCATCCGTTGATACAGCGTATACAGGATCGCCTGCAATCGCTCGCTGACGCTGGCGTCAACGTGTCGTTTGTTTGGGTTCTTGGTCACGTAGGTGTGAGCGGAAACAAACAAGCGGACACAGCTGCTAAGTCTGCAGTTTTATTGCCTAATGTTTCTAGCACCACCGTTCCTCCAGGTGATGTTCGTGTTCACCTGCGCCGGGCCATTCTTTCGTGCTGGTTCGCGGAATGGTCCGGGGTGCGTGACAACAAACTGAGGGCGGTCAAGTCCCTTCCTGTCCCCTGGCCTACTTCCTCGCGTGCATGTCGCCGCGATGAAGCTGTTTTAGCGCGACTGCCTATCGGGCATTGCCGTTTTAGCCACCAGCATCTGTTACTTGTAGAACCCGTACCTCAATGTGCTTCTTGCAACGAGCCATTGACGGTGCGTCATCTTTTATTGGAGTGCCACCTTTATACTGTTCTGCGTGCATTCCTGTGTCTTCCTACTGACATCCCCAGCCTTCTGGGAGACAACCCTGTATATTGGACGGACATTTTAATTTTCTCCGCCGCTGCGGGATGTACGGTAGGGTTTAATTTTACCTCTGGGTTTTAGTTTTACCGACTAGTGTTTTTAGTATCTCGTTTTTAGTCTGGCTTTGGTAGCTTTTTTATGCTTTCCCTGGTTTTAACCCTTGTGGGGTGCTCATGTTTTAGTGGTTTTTATGCCTTTTTACTTTTAGCTCTTTTAATTACCCCAGGGTGCTAATAACCTATGCAGTTGTGCGCCCTTAAGCCATAATAATAATAATAATAATAATAATAATAATAATAATAATAATACTATTACTACTACTACTACTACTACTACTACTACTACTACTACTACTACTACTACTACTATAAAGGATAACCAAATACCCTAAACATCTATTTTTCAGTGAATTCAATTATACAGACATCCAATTCCCTGTCAGGCTACAGCAGTTATATCAGTTTGAAAAACAACACCTAGGTACGTCGGTCACTGTATTCGGCTTAGATGACGATAGATCTGTAATGCCATTATACCAACCACAAACAAAGCATACATTTCATGTTAATTTTCTTTTAATCACAGAAGGGGAAAACTTCCACTATTGCCCCATAAAGAACTTGAAGAAAGTTGTAAAAAGCCAATTCACGAAGAATCCTAACAACCAATGGATCTGCGAACCCTGCATGAGACACTTTAAAATTTAAGAAATGTGCAAAAAACACCAGCTGAGATGTTTCAAGGCACAAATTCTAAAAATGCTTACGTGCGATGATGACATTCGGTTTTCATCCTATTCAAAGGGTACTCCTGTAAGCTTTGCAATCTACGTTGATATTGAGAGTGCCCTAGCAAAGGTCCACTCTTGTGAGTTCTTGACTAATGAGAGCTGGACTCTAGCTGTCCAGCATCACATTGCCATGTCAATACCGCTCAAGCTAGTATGTCGTCAAGACAATATACTATCTAAATTTGTGCTCTTTAGAGGTCTTGGTGCTATTAAGCATTTCTTTATCGAGCTTAAAGAGATAGCCGACATGGTAATCTCGCATTACAGTAAGAGAGGGGAAATGAATGTGATAGCTCAGGATTGGGCTGATTTTCACAGCGCCCGTCATTGTCGCTTATGTAGGAAGGGGTTTGAGGAACATGATCATTTATCAGGGGCCTTCCTTGGAGCCGCTCAATCTGCCTGCAATTTAAATAGAAATGTACCGAACTCCATACCAATCTTTGTTCATTGCCTGGGCAATTATGAGAGCCACTTTTTAATAGTGCATCTGGCATTCAATGATAATCCGATTTCATGTATCGCAACCACTTCTGAGCGGTATATGTCGTTTTCAAAGCGATACAGGAACATATATTTCAGGTTCTAAATAGCTTCACGTTCCTAGACGATAAGCTATCTAGCCTAGCTAACATGATAATGAAGGGAATCTCGAAGAAACTCAAGTACCTGACATTGAACAGTTTGATGGCATATCTCAAGAGGAATATCAACATGCCCAAAATGTTTGGAAAACATTCAAAATTAAGAATTTAGGCCAACACAGCGATCTATACCTGAAAACAAACACATTTTTGCTAGCTGATGTCTTTGAGAAGTTTAGGGAGCTCTGTCTGGAAGTATACAATTTAGCTCCGTGCTGGTATTATACATTACCAGGTCTTGCCTTCGATGCTATGTTAAGTTGACGAAGGTAATGCTTGACCTCATTTCTGACCAAAAATTTGTTGGAATTTTTTAAAGACGCAATAAGAGGCGGAATGTGTAGTCTATCTAAGAGATACATAAAAGCTCGAAATAAATATATACCAGGCTACAAGCCTGAAGAAAAGCCTGTATATGCCTCCTGTTGGGATTTAAATAATCTATACGGATGTTCGATAGTGAATTACCTTCCTAAGGGAAATCTAAGATGGCTGACCAAAGATGAAATCAGTTTGATTGATTTCGCCTCTGTACCTTCCGATTCACCCATTGGATATGTGCTTGAAGTTGATTTGGAGTATCCTAGCCATATCCATGACGAGCACAACGAGCTTCCTCTCTGTCCACAAAGTCAAATACCACCACATGGTCAATGCAAGAAACTGCTGCCAAATTT
Organism: Hymenopus coronatus; assembly: GCA_030762935.1. Taxonomy (NCBI): domain Eukaryota; kingdom Metazoa; phylum Arthropoda; class Insecta; order Mantodea; family Hymenopodidae; genus Hymenopus; species Hymenopus coronatus. The sequence goes on from CM060883.1 coordinate 83,805,919, forward strand.
GGACAATAAAGAAAGGTACACCTTGCACTATAGAAACCTCCAGCAGTATATTGATTTAGGTATGAAATTGCAAAAAATACATCGTGTGGTGACATTTGATCAGTCGGATTGGCTGAAGACTTATGTTAATGTGAATACAGAAAGACGTGCAAGGGATACGTCCAAATTTGGACAAAATCCGTGGAAAAAATTAATAATTCTGTATATGTAAAATTCATTAAAAATGTGAGAAAATATACTAACTTCCGAATGGTATCGTCTTGGAAGCAGGCTTGGAAACTGACTGCCAGACCGACGTATATTAGGAGCATTATATTTAAGGAAAATCTTGTAGGGATAGAGCTGGGCAGAGAGGAAGTTCTCATTAATAATGCTATCTACATAGGGCAGGCAATTTTGGATATTTCAAAATTGATAATGTACGATTTTTTCTATAGAGTCATGAAACCAAATTTAAAAGATCTAATCCTGACCTACAAGGATACCGACTCCTTCATATTTGAAACGTCAATAGATATTTATCAGTTTATGAAGCGGTACGCACACCTTTTCAACACATCAAATTTTGCAGTAGACAACCCATGTGGAATACTACCACAGAACAAAAAAGTGCTAGGTTTATTTAAAGATGAGCTTGGATGTATGCCCTTGTATGAATATGTCGGGCTTAGGTCTAAACTGTATAGTTATAGACTATGAGGGACAGTCAGTAAAAAAGGCAAAAGAAATAAACAAAACCGGTATGCTAAATCAAAATTTATATAACTATTTTGAATGTCTAAATATTATTAGAAAAAACATTTTGGTAAAGCAAATTACATTTCGGAGCTACAAGCATCCAATCCATACGATAGAGTAGAATAAAATCGCTTTCCATGGGAGAGACGACAAAAAGAAATTGATTGAAGACTCAGATTACACACTTGCCTGGGGTCATTATTCGCTGGCTATGGCTGACACTTAGTAGGGAAAAAATGCTCTCTCTGGCACCTTCATTGTCTTGCATATCTGTAAATAAATCTGTATATATTAATATCTTAATTTATTCTGTATATATTTGTTTAAATGCTGTATATAATTACACATATTATCTCTATATTATATTCAAAGCCTGCATTTAAATTCTATTTGCATAGGCGTTTTTTGTGCATATATTTTTTTGATCTTTTAACTTATGAATCATTTAATGTTTGTAGGAACTATAATTTGTAAACAAACTGTAAAGGGAAAGGGTAAATGAAGGATGTTTTTGACAATAAAAACAGAGTAGATGAAAGTCAAATATTTCTTTATTTCAATGTTTCGTACAATGTATCTTTCCTGTCAATCCACTGAGGTTTAGAAAACCCGGTACCACTTTACAAGAATCCTATTGCTGTGGTTGCGCAAGATTTCTCAATTAGGTATGTGCTAGGATAAAGTGTTGATTTAAGTTCGTGACTATAGAAAGCTCCTTTAATTTCCTCTCCATCATTCTCTTTTAGAATGCATGTAGTAGGGTTGGTTCTTTCCACTGCGTCGACTTTGAAGATTTCAACACTCCAATTAGCTTCATATCCCTTCTCAAAATGTCCTTTATGTTTAGATATCCTCAATTAGTCACCAAGTTTAAACTTTCTTGCACTCCTCTTATCTTTTCGATGATGGTCATAGTTGTATACTGACAGAAGAAGGCTGTTATCCTTCACTTCACTAGGCTTCATTGCTATAGTTGAATGGTAAGAATTGTACATTGAGATGATTCGTGGTAGAAGATCTACCCACTTGTATGATCCTTGAGCTAAGATTTCCCGATACATCATATTCTTCAATGTCCTTATTAGGCGTTCCATGGCAGCAGCCTTCACGTTGCTATAAGTGCTGTAGCGATTAATGTTGTTCTTCATCAAACTTTTAAAATGTTTATTATAAAACTCTTTTCTGTTATCACTTTGTATATTCCGAAGTGATTTCTGCATCTCATGAAAAATCTCTTCCATAGCCTTTGAAACTTGATTGCCAGTCTTATCCTTTAATGCCCTTTCATATGCCATTTTAGAGTAGAAGTTGACGGCGATAAGTATATACTTGAAGTTTTTATTCAGTTTAGCATGGGGGATCATTTCAACCAAGTCAATCTGTACAAGATCGTCTAGGCCTTTGCTGAAAATCCTTCTAAGTAAGAAATTCCTTCTTGCAGTTGCATCAAGCTCTGCTGGCATATTTTGCTTCGCCTCTGTCATGCTATGATCCTAGATGACTTTAGTTCTTGAATTATGTCGTTGATTTCCTGGTTGTGATTGTTATTTCCAGCGTCTCTGGATGCGATGAGTAGTCTTAGTCGATTCACTAGTGTAAATTGGGTCGTTCCAATAGATGTAATCTTGCTCTCTCTCGGCATGATGTTCTTTCCATTGCAATCCCAATCCTTTGTGCTTATTGATTAGTGGGCGTATAATGCGTTTATACTTGTAAGCTTTGCTCTGTCTCTGCCGTCCTGCCTGACAAACTTTTGTCGGTGCACTTGTGTTGATTCTAGAATCTTTGTATAAGCTGCCAGATCCTCCTCGGTGTAGACATGCATTTCAGGAAATTTCTTAAAGATGAGCTCGTTCAATCCTGTTGTAGCATCGAATTTTTCTTGTCCTACTCTAATCTGTTTATTTATGAATTCAATCATTTTGTTTCCTAGCATGTACATTCCATCCTCGTATTCACTCCGTACAGCGTATCTATTTCATCCTTGTCTTTCTTTCGAACTCGTTTCAGGTACCTAGAAATGTTCTCGTCTTTCACGGCTTTAGCCGATATAGAAGGAAGAGAGTTGTTCTTATTCTGAATATCTAGTATATCTCGAAGCGGTTCTGTTACAGGTTGAAGTGCTTCACTCATAACTCTCTGAGTTTCGAATTTCTGTCCCTTGAGCTCTCGCAGCATTTCCCTGACTACTTTTGTATGTTTAGCTACAGATTCTTTAAGCCTTGTACTTTGCCTATCCATCTTGAAGTGAAATGATTTGTCCAGCTCTCTCCTATTTATAGTTTGCTTTGTCTAATCAGATCATGTCAATTTATAAGCAATTTTAAGAGTGATATTTCGAATGTGATCATCCTTGGCCTTGTAGCATACGCAGTGAAGGTTATGGCGTCACCTACTTTAATTGCTGTAGGATACCCCTCAATTCTATTAGTATTTATTTTAATCTCCGTAACTGTCTGTGGAGGAGAAGGGGATGCGATAAAATACTACATTCCATCAGTTCCCCATCTAGAGGAAATGTATAGGAATCCAAACCCGACACTGAAAGATATCTTAGGGAAGCGCAATTGTGTGGTTTTTTTTTTTTTGTAGTGAAACGATTAGCTTGCCTCACATTTGATTCAGTAAAGCGTTTAAGACATTGACTTGGGTTTTAAGAATGCTGATACTATCTTTTGAATTTGTTAAGGTGTTTAACCATAGAGTTCTGTTTATTTCCTATGGTCTCCAGATGTTTGCCTACAGTTGCAACAATATCTTTAGCTGCTGCACCTAGAGATTTGTTTAAGCTTGATTGTGCTTCATTTTGTTTCCTTGAGATGAGATATCTAACATATTTCTTATTTGCTGCACCTCCGTCGTGTATAGGATCTGCTATTTCCGTTATTGTTCTCTTTTTAAATGAAAAATCGCCATTAGAATCAATTAAATGAGTTTTCGAATTGATGTAGTCTGACACAAACTTCCTGTTAGGAACGTCAGTATCATTTTCAGGAGGTAACAAGGCTTTCAGTCTTATAGTATCCAGTATGATATTGTTTTCAGCATCCCTCTTCAAGGCATTTTAGCAAGGCATGACATTGGACCTTCATACTGAGTTTCTAGAGATTTTTGAATGCGATTCCTAAGCATAACTTCAAATTCTCTCATTCGTTGATATGATGTTTTTTCAGCAAACTCTTGCAAACGTTCTTCCGCAGATGTCGAAAGCGCATCAATGTAGCGTTTAGTTGCTTCATCGCTCTCATCTTCAGGATCTTGAACATTGCATAATCTGCTTTTTTTAATTGGAAGTTGCCTTTTACGTCTCTGCTTATGATAAAGTGATTAAGAATGCGTTTAACAGAGAAGTCTCTCTGTGATCCGAAACTGTCAATACTCATTCTGAGCTATGAATGATAGCATTCTTTCTTGTCTATCTTAATATATACATCAAAACCGTTTCTATACCCACCCTCATTCATGGGGAGTCCTGGAACTATGACTACAAAAGGTCTTCCATCTGCTGAATTCTCCCAAACACTTTTGCACAAATCTTTGAATTCTTTGAATGTCATGTCAGTGTTTACATAATCTTCATATATATGCTTCAAGTTTAAATTGTCTTGTCTGAAGAGGATGATCGTGTTTGTAATATCTCGAATTAAATGTTTCGGTACCTTGGCATAGGATTGTGCTAAATATAAGGAGTCTACATTTCGATGTATACCCATGCTGTAAAATGACGCCATCTTCCCCTGTTTTTCAGCTATGGCGTCATCAAATATAGACATTGAACTTTCCTTAACTTCTGATGGGTGTAGGACACTTTCTTCATCTTCAAAGGTATTCACTTCTATGCCTTCAATGTTTTCCAGTAGTTAAATCAGATATTGTTGCTTTGGCTGGTAGAGAGACTTTGACTAGATGTACAAGTTTTCAAAACGAAGACCGTTCTCGTGTAGAATCATATTGAGTAATACATTTATCTTTCCTGCACTTGAACTTCCTAAGATAAGAGCTCTAACGTTGCATGGAAACAAGTTTCCGTGACGATCGCAACTTAGATCACTTTCAAAATCGGTAGTGAGCACTCTTGCTTGATAAGCTCCATGTCATAAACTAATCTATAAAATGAATAGTAAATGGATATATACTCCCTCCCCCACCCCTTCTTTACCCCTTGATATGTATTCCGCTACAAATCCTCGTGTATAAAAGGACGTGTCAATGGGAAGTGACATTAGTATACAATGAGAGCTAGAAGTGCTAAGATCAAAAGAGAATGTGGTATAATTAACAAAATCATTAATTTGCTACCATTTGAAACGCATTTACCCGGTTATAGATATTCTGGTTCTGGAACAAAACTGGAAAAACGTCTATGGAGAGGAGACGGGCATTAATCCCTTAGATGAAGCCTGCAAACTTCACGATATAGCCTACGCTGAACACAAAGACGCTGCTTCAAGAAACATTGGAGATAAGATATTGGCGGAGAAGGCTTGGAGCAGAGTACAATCATCTGATTCGAGCATAGGAGAAAAGGTAGCTGCAAGACTTGTAACTAGCATTATTAAAGGCAAAGTTTCACTTCGTGCTGGCTATAAGAAGAAGAAGCACGGTTGATTTTTACCGCTTATTCATATTATCGCCGCGCTGGGAGCTGCTACAAGCGGTGCAGCCCAAACAGTCCACGCCAGTCGCCGCGTAGTTCCTCTACCGAGGACTCTTGCGCGAAGAGCACAGATCGGCGACCACCATTTTCGACCAATCTTCAACCTCCAATCGGTTCGAAGTTCTCGAACGATTCTGCCTTCACTCGAAGACGGCCAGTGCATAATAGGTAGGATCGTGCTACGAAAAAGGGTTAGCGGTAAATATCAACAACACTCTCCAGTTCGAAGAAGAATTTCAGGTCCTCATCGGTCTCGTTGGCAAAAACCTCGTGGGTGACCACATCTTTACACAAGTTCAAGGTTGGGTGTGTAGTGACGGTCACAGAAATACCAGCTATGGATTTGAGGGACATCAGCAAGTCGATCTGCTTATCAATCTTTGCCTCAAGAACTAGCTTACCGTTACGTTGTTGGGTTACCGTACGGAGTGGGCCAAACTGTGTATCAAGAGAGCGGGCTAATCGACATGCACTAACATTATACCTCCTGCGGTGCCATAAGTAGTTAAATCGGGCGTTAAACACTACCAAAAAAAAAACTAACATTATGCATTGACTTGTCCTCCTCTGAACAACCCATTACAAGAAATCGTGGTTTTTTAGGTGTGCCAAAAACTGTGGTAAAATCACAACTGTCGAGGCAGCGCTTCTTATTGGAAGCGGGACTTTGGGAAGAGGCCGCCTTCGTTGCAAGGTCGTCAATTTGGGGCTGAGGAGTCGCGCCGGAGACAGCCCCACTCTCTGACGACAAAGAAGTGCGCGGAGTAGCCATGATGAAAAGATCCCCGTCCGGAACTGTCGGTGTCAGCCTGCCATCAGGCGGGTGAAGAAATAAAGACTCTATAACCTCTCGGTCTGTGCCGGCGCAGAGACCTCCGCTACGCCTGAGCCCTAAGAATACTTCAGAAAAGTTACCCTTTAACCATCACTACGGATTCCCAGTGTAAGTCTTGCAGCATTGACAAGTGCAAATTTAGGCCCCTACCACAGGCATAACCGCCAGTGGCCCTCTGCTGTAATTCCCCTGCCCGTACAGGGTCAGAGGATTTCAGGAGACTTGTGGTTGATTAAATTGCACTTCCAGTCAGCGGTAACACGTCGCAGCTCCAAATCTGTCCCCTTGACATGCAGACAAGGAGACATCTGAGGAGAGGCGGGCCTAAATAAGTACTACGTGGGTGTACTTGACTTATGGTATGGGCTCCGCACCTGGACTTACAAAGAGGGGCAGTGAGAAGGGTTCACTCAACCTTCATTCAAGAGTCCTCCGAAGAGCACACAAGCCGAGGTCCAGGCAAAGCCGTGGGAAAGGACCACGGAGATAGGAAAGAGCCCTGTTGGTGAAGCAGGTGTTAATAATCCTATATAGCTAGCCTAATACAAGTATATATTAAACCTAGAAGAGAAGATAGTTTAAGTATCATGAAAAGGTATAGCTATGACAGTATATAAAGGAGATATCTCAGCTAATGATGTAAAGCAACACAGGTGTTGCTGTCGTCTTCCGTACACTGACAGGACATACGTCAACTGGCTGTGTCGGAGGAGCGGATCAAAGAGTGCAAATGTGACAGGAGGGAATGGAAATAAAGACTAAACCAAGAGGAGGAAAAGAAGATACGATAGATATGAAGGCGTTGAAAAAGAGCGTGGATTAAACAAAGGGGGTTGGGAAGCGAAGATGTGGGTGTGGCTCAGCACTCCTGGTGCACCTAACCCGTACTTATCGAAATAGGCTCCTGAGGGAAAGAGGGCGATAACGTGAAAAAACAAATAAACAAAAGTAATACAAAAATGTGACAAAAGTGGATGGAGATGGGCAGGATGAAGTGACGGTGAGCGACTCGGGAACCCCCGGGTGCGACAAACCCGTACCTACCGTAGTAGGCCCTTGGGGGACGGTCCGCTCAAAAATTGACTATGGTTGCGTTGTATATTCTTCGGCCCGCCCGTCCATTTTAGCTCGTCTCAATGCTACACATCACCGTGGTATCCGTTTGAGTATTGGTGCCTTCCCCACGTGTCCGGTTCTCAGCCTTTGTTCAGATGCTGCGGAACTTCCGCTGACTTATCGACGCGATGCTCACCTTTGTAGTCATGCCTGCAGTCTCCTCAGTTTACCCAGACATCCGTCTTTTACCTCGTCTTTTAACGACTCTTTGGACCGCCGATACTCAAGTAATTCCCTGGCCCTCCTTCCACCTGCTGTGCGCTTTCGGCTGCTTCTTGGGCGTTTGGACGTCACTTTGCCAGCCGTATATCCCAGAGGGGAGACTCAATTTCCTCCGTGGCTCCACCAACAGCCTCGCATTGATCTAGGTTTGCTGTCCACGCCGAAGTCGACGACGCCAGATTCTCTTATTCATTCCACCTTTTTAGCCCTCAAAGAGCAGTTCGCTATATGCAATTTTATTTACAGCGATGACTCCAAGGATGCTAGGGGAGTAGGATGTGCTTTTATTCATGATCAAGCGAGTTTTAGATTTCGACTTTTACCGCAGTGCTCGATTTTTACAGCTGAGCTTTTTAGTGTTTTCCAAGCTCTTTTATATATTCAGCGGCAAGGATTTCCTGAGTAGGTTGTGTGCTCTGAGTTTCAGAGTGCTCTGCAGAGCCTTAGATTGCTGTAAAGTCCCCAACCCTTCGTACAACGTGTCCAATATTGTCTCAAATCGCTCGCCGATTCTGGCTTCCGCGTTACTTTTGTGTGGGTTCCTGGCCACGTCGGCCTGCGCGGCAACGAGGCTGCTGTGTCAGCCCCAGGTGTTTTAACTCTTCTGTGACCTTCTGCGGACTTACGCCACTTTCTATATCGTTTAATCCTTTTGCGTTGGAGTGCTGTCTGGGACGAGCTACAGGGCAATCAACTTTGGGAGGTGAAGTCTCTCGCTGTCTGCCGGCGCACATCCTCTTGCGTGTGCCGTCGCGAAGAGTTCATTTTAACTACACTACGGATCGGCCACTGTCGTTTTAGTCATAGTCAATTATTGTCTTCGGACCCAGCACCGTTTTGTGTATATTGTTAGCAGCCGTTGACTGTGAGGCATGTTTTAATCGAGTGTCAGTTTTTATCTCCCTTACGTTTGTCTGTCGGATTACCAGCTGATATTTCGCAGGTACTGGCGGACGAACTCATTGCTGTGGAACACGTTTTATATTTCATGCGATTAGTTGGTAAGAGCCACTGTGTGTGATTTTAACGTTTTACGCTCTGTGTCCTGCATTTGCTTACTCCTTAGTGGCATTGGTTCTCTCGGTGGCTTTTATCGGTTTAATTTTTTACGTTCCGCAGTAGCTGACACTGTTTTAGCCACATTTTGTTGTGTTTTTCGACTTTATTGTGCGGACCCTTTTATCGTTTTTATCTTTAATTTCCGTAGTAGCTGACAGTGTTTTAGCTACATTTTATTGTGTTTTTATATTTTAGTGTGTGGACCTAGTGCATTGCTTTTCTTTTATTATCTCATCAGCTTTTTCGGGCGCTAATAGGCGATGTAGTTGTGCGCCTTAAAGCTCCAATACCACTACTTCTACTACTACTACTACTACTACTACTACTACTACTACTACTACTACTACTACTACTACTACTACTACTACTACTGCTACTATTAGCACGACTACTACTACTACTAGTACTATTATTATTATTATTATTATTATTATTATTATTATTATTATTACTACTACTACTTTCGTTGGGCTCCGTAGTGGGTGGGTGCACCGAGGAGAAATTTAACACCATTTTTATGGCCAACAAAACCAAACCAAATGCCAATTTAATGTGCGAAAAGTAGTCCAGTGAGTGGTCATTGCTACTTGCTAATGCATAGGACAGAGTTTGGAAAAAATTTACTTCGGTTAGCCCAAAAAGCCTTGATGAGATAGCTAGTCCAGTGAAGTCCTGTACGCGATCCCATAATGGTAAGCTCCTGGTTGTAGCGGTATCAGCATCCCAGATAGTGAAATTATTAAGCTCAAGTAAGCTAGGCAGTTACCCTGTGAAGGTCGCTATGCACAAGATCTTGAACGCCTCTCACGGAGTTGTCAACACCCGCACATAGGACGGTTTCTCCAATGAGGATATTCAGGGGGAGCTAGCAGCGCGAGGCGTTACCTCTGTGTATAGGGTCGGTGGAGACTAAATGGTGAATTTGTGCCTACCAGTACCCTGTTCCTTACATTTGATTGGATAGATCCTCCTCAAGGTATTAGGGCAGGGTTTGAAGGCATCGAGGTAAGGTCATACATACCGAACCCGTTGCGCTGCTGCAAGTGTCAACGCTTTGGACACATTAGTGAGTTTTGTAGAGGTTGACGTACGTATGCGAATGTGGAGATGTCACGCACGATGAAGGTTGCACATCGACTCCATGTTGTGTTAACTGCGGCGATGAGCGTCCATCTAGTTCCCGCGACTGTCCCCATTTTGTAGAGGAGAGAGCAATTCAGGAGATCCGAGTGATTGAGAAGGTATCTTTCTCCGAAGCCCGGACGCTGCTGAATATCCGCCGACAGTCCGTCCCGCGGTTTGGCACTTACAGCTCGGTTGTAGCTAAGCCAGTCCCTAAGGGGGAAATCGCAACGCAGACCTGCGATTTCAACGGAGCCACAGTTGCAGAAAAGACTCTTGTAGCGAGAATACTAATCGGAATCACAGCATACACATCTACGTCGGCGTCACCATCATCTTCATTCACCTTTGTAAAGCCTGTTCCTTAGAAAGTGTCATCTAACCCTTTGACCTCGGGCAGTAAGTCAGCCGTAACTGTTGAGTATTCTGCACCAGTAAAAGTCTTTAAGATGAACTATGTCCGGACCGACATTCTAAAAGACAATTTAAAGTAACCTCCCAAAACATCTAAGGGTAGGAAAAGTCCCCCCTCTCCTCTGCGTGGATCCTCTTCTGAAGAGTCTTCTGGGGAGAAAACTGGACGGGGACATCCATCTTCGCCGATCAGCACTTTTAATCGTTTTAGAGGTTTTAGAACCGAAATTCTGTATTAGAAAGGTAACTTTCGCTGTATAGGAAATGGACCAAGAGGATTGTCTCAGTGCGTAAAACAGGATTGTGCTCCTGAACAAAATGTTAGTCCGATTGCCAAGAAGAATAAACTCAACCTACCAGCACATACAAATATACAGAAACGCCTGGCAATTTAAATCTTATCCCATACTATAGACCATGGCTATCCTACAGTGGAACATACGTCAACCAGAGCGGGACTTGCTGCTGCACTAGCATCAACCTTCTATCCTATCCTTGCACGAGACCAAGATCCGTCCTCAAGACTAGCTTATCATCAGGATGTACTCTTCTGTCTAGGGTGATGTAATACCTGCGGATGGAGTACGTACACATGTTGGCACAATAATTATTATCAGGGATGATATCTTTGCTGAAACAGCACCCATTTAATCTGACGTACAGTCCATTGCTATAAATATTAAGCTATCTTCCATTAGCTTTATCATTTGCAGTATATATGTACCTCCATCTGATGGTCTCTCGCGCACTGGAGGACAGATGATTGCTGGAATGCTTTTCGTGTTCGCAGACGTGCTCTGAGTGTCTTCCAACCTCGCCTTATACTAGATAATCTAATATAATATAAAAAACTAAGTGCATAACCTAGATAACCTATAAAGGATAGCAAGGAGAAAATTTGAGTTTCTTTTAGCCGACACACACCTTCTTTTGTATTATGGACAAGTTAGGGCCTGTGGCCGGATATTCAACTAAATGCCAATATACGGTCTACCGGTAAGCGTTGTACTTTATCTTTTTGATGTGCCTAATACTCATGGGAATGCTTTAGCTCAAGAGCCTAGCTCAGAAAGCTATTCTTCTGAGTTCCTGCCTGTTAAGGCTCAGGTATAGTCTCAAGCGTTTCCCTTTCGTTCTGGTAACTATGAAGACCACAATCGCACTTTCACCATAAGGAGCTAGACCGTCCATTTTAATCTTCCCGAAATTCTCTACCCGGTTGAACGGCATCCACGTCGAAATGTTATAGCATATGTCTCCTAAAGGTTAGGCTTTGCTCCAGGTCCACAGTCATTTCTGATTTTACGCCAGTTTTCCCGAGAAATAGCCGGAGGTCAGCATCATTCCAGTTTTGAAACCTGCTAAGCACCGTCACTTTATTTCCAGTTACCATCCTATTTCACTAACCAGTTAAGACAGCAAAGTTGTGGAAGACTTGATAAATTGGCGGTTGGTATGGTGGCTTGAAACTCATACATTTTTCAACAACATCCAGTGCACATTTCGCCGACGTCGTTCAACAGCTAACTTCTTGTACCACTGTCGACGCAGATCATGGTCGGATTTCTTAAGAACTGTCAACAGTTGGTATATTCTTTGATCTGGACAAGACTTTGAATACGTGTTGGCGAGCTGGAATCTTACGTTCACTCCTCAGTCAGGATATCCGTGGAACCCTACCACTGTTTATTCAGGAGCTTAAAAGAGACCGTATGTTCCAAGTAATGGTAGGTTTGATTTCTTCTAACCTTCTTATTCAGGAGAACGGTGTACCCGAGGGATGGGTTCTGAGCGTGACGCTATTTGCTACAGCGATTAATTCTATATATCAATGTGTTCTTTTGCCAAAGGTCTACTACGGTAGGTACGAGTTTGGCGCACCCAGGGTCCCGAACCAACCTTAACGCCCCTCTCCGAGGGCAAACTCAGAGTGGTGAGGGAGTCATGTGAAAATGCCCCTCCCCCCAGGGGCCTACTACGGTAGGTACGGGTTAGGCGCACCCGGGGTCCCGAGCCACCTTGACTCCCTCTGTGGGCAACCTCAGAGTGGTGAGGGAGTCAGTAGGTCAAAATGCCCACCCACGTGTAGGCCGTGCGTGGAGACCCGTGTCGGTGAAGAGGAATATCCTGGTTGGTTGAGGGTTGCGTACCTGAGCCTGGGCTTCTGTCTTTCAGTAACTGGGGAGGGTGCGCAGCCTAATACACCGCTTTGGTTTCTGATTTGCCTAAAATGGAGGCTAGGGAATAACCCACCCCTAGTCAATCGGCCAGGACTAGGTATTACACCGAACTCCAGGGTGAGTGGGACGGCGAGCCCGCTATATCCCCTGTGTAGCCCTGTCACCCCAGTGGGGTGACCCCTCGTTGGGCTCCGTGGTGGGTGGGGAGCACTGGGGGATGAATTTATACCATTTTTTCTATGGCACCAAAACTCAAACCCCTTAATAAAGACGTTGGAAAGGAAGTAGTCGAGTCATGTGGTCCTCGCTACTTGGTTATTCATAGGACAGAGGAAGGTAAGAAGTTCCTTACGGTGAGCCCTTTTACTATCCAAAAGGGTCTCGATGCCATTGCTGGTCCTGTTAAATCCTGCGTTCGAGCTCGCAATGGTACACTTCTTGTCGAAGCCAACTCCGCCTCGCAAGCTGCAAGGATACTCAAAGCCACCATGTTAGCCAGTTATCCAGTGAAGGTCGAGGTGCACAAGTCGCTGAACTCCTCCCGCGGTGTAGTAACAACCCGCGCGTTGGACGGTTTGTCTATTGAGGAGATCCAAGAAAATCTAGCGACTCAGGGTGTCTCAGCTGTTTATCGGGTACAACGTAAGATCAACGGTGAATTCCTGCCTACTCGTACCCTGTTTCTTACATTTGATCGGGTTGATCTGCCTCAAAAGATTAGAGCAGGGTATGAAGCCATCGAAGTTAGGCCTTATATACCCAATCCGCTGAGGTGCTTTAAATGCCAACGTTTTGGTCACACTAGTGAGTTGTGTACCGGCAAGTCCACCTGCGTCCACTGCGGTGACATCTCCCACGATGGGGCTTGTGCTTCAGCTCCATCGTGTGTGAACTGTAACGGGGAACACCCATCTAGTTCCCGAGACTGCCCCCGTTTTGCAGAGGAACGAGCGATCCAGGAGATACGGGTGAAAGAGAAGGTGTCCTTCTTGGAAGCCCGGAAGCTCCTGCGACTCCGCCAACCCTCTGCCCCGAGGTCCGGTACCTATAGCTCAGTTGCAGCTAAACCGGTACCGCGTCAGGAAATCGCAACACAGACCGGCGATATGAACGGGGCTACAATTGCGGAAAAGGTTATTTTAGCCCAAGCGCTGCCAAAGCCTTCGGCACCTAGACCCAAGTTGGTATCAACATCTGCCAAATCCGCCAGCTTACAGAATAGTCCTGCACACTTGTCACCTAAAGCCTCGACCTCCGGAACTAAAGATATTAAATTCACGACGTCTTCTGCCCCGGAAAAACAGTTTAAGACCAAGTATGTACGACAAGTCTTTTTGAAAGAGAATGTGCAATCTATTACCAAGTCATCTAAAGGTAAGAAAAGTTCACGCAACTCCACACCTGTATCCTCCTCTGAAGGGTCATCTGGGGAGGAGGGCGTGAATCGGCGACGGCCGTCTTCGCCGATCAGCACATCCAATCGGTTCGAACTACTTGGATCGCAAACTGCTCTTAAAAAAGGGACCTCCCTTGTGGAGGAGATGGACCAGGAGGATTCTGCCGCCACTGCCAGAGGGACAGTGCGGAAACGGCAGGATCGTGCTCCTGAAAATAGTACTAGCCCAACGCCTAAGAAGAACAAATTGAACCGACCAGCTAATCCCAATCTGCAGAAGCGTCTTTCGATTTGAAACTTATCCCATAATATACTCAATGGCTATCCTCCATTGGAACATACGCGGAATTCGACCACATCGACCAGAGCTTGACTTGTTGCTGCGCCAGCATGAACCCTTGGCTGTATGTTTACAAGAGACGAAGCTCCGTCCACAGGACACCGTTACCATCAGGCAGTACTCCTCCGTACGATGTGATTTATCCCCGGAGGACGATGTCCCGGCACATGGGGGCACTATGATGCTTATTCGAGATGATATTTTTGCCAACTCCGTACCCATACAATCTGCAATCCAGTCCGTTGCTGTCAGCATTAGGCTACCCTCCGCTTCATTCACCATTTGCAGTATCTATTTGCCTCCATCTGCGAACCTCTCGCACAGCGACTTAGAACACCTCATTTCGCAGTTGCCACCACCCTTTTTATTGGTAGGCGACGTGAAAGCCCATCACCCTCTTTGGGGCTCTCCTCGGGCTTGTGCGAGAGGTACGCTACTTAAAGACTTCTTGGATAGTCAGAATCTTGCCCTCTTGAACACCGGAGAGCCCACCTTTCTATCTGACGCATTTCATAGTTTTTCACACATTGACATTGCAATTTGTTCCCCTCAGCTGGCAGTCACCTTATGCTGGAATATCATCTCGGATTTGCATTCTAGTGATCACTTTCCTTGTCGTATTAGTGTCTTGACACCCGTTGTATGTTCCACCCGTTTACCTAGTTGGCGCCTAGACCACGCCAGCTGGGAACTGTACTCCCACTTGGCTGAATTTAGCTACGAAGAGCACGACTCTGTGAACCACCACTTGGTCGAACATCTTACAGGGACCATTCTTTCTGCTGCTGAGCAATCCATTCCGCGTTCGACTGGCTACAGCCGTCGATTTCCGGTACCTTGGTGGACCGCTGACTGTCGGGATTCTATTCGAGCTCGCAGACGAGCTCTACGGGTTTTCCAGCGTTTTCCTACACTGGATAACCTGATACACTATAAACGGATGCGTGCACATTCTAGGCGGGTTATTAAGGATAGCAAAAAGATGTCATGGAATAAATTCGTGGGTTCCTTTAATCGACATACACCTTCCTCTGTCGTATGGGATAAGTTAAGACGTGTGGCTGGGAAACCGAACCATATGCCCATCGCCGGTCTCAAAACACCTACCGGAGCTGTTGTTGATACATTTGACGTGGCGAATACTTTAGGCAGTGCTTTCGCTCAGGTGTCTAGCTCAGGCAACTATGCCCCTGAGTTTCTTACAGTTAAGAACCAGGTGGAATCTCAAGAATTCTCGTTTCTCTCTGGCAACCTTGAGAATTATAATCGCCTTTTCACCCTGGCAGAGCTAGACAATGCACTCTCCTCTTCACGACACTCAGCACCAGGTCCAGATGGTATCCACGTCCAAATGTTGCAACATCTCTCTCCTGATGGCAAAGATTTCCTACTCGAGGTCTATAATCGTGTCTGGGTTGATGGCATTTTTCCAGACAAGTGGCGGGAGGCCACCATCATACCCATTCTTAAACCTGGAAAGGACCGCCATCTTCCTTCCAGTTACCGTCCTATTTCCCTCACCAGTTGCGTGTGCAAGGTGATGGAACGCATGATCAATGGACGGTTGGTGTGGTGGCTGGAATCCCACAATCTTCTGACGAACATCCAGTGTGGCTTTCGACGACGACGTTCAACTGCTGACCACCTTGTCTCTCTGTCAACTCAGATTATGGACGGGTTTCTTAAGAACAGCCCCACAGTTGGGATATTTTTTGACCTCGAGAAGGCCTACGACACGTGTTGGCGGGCGGGAATATTGCGTTCTCTGCACAACTGGAACATACGTGGACGCCTACCGTTGGTCATTCAGGAGTTTATGCGGGACCGCGTTTTTCGAGTGAGGGTGGGTTCGGTTTTTTCTAACCATTTTATTCAAGAGAACGTAGTGCCGCAGGGCTCGGTACTCAGCGTGACTCTATTTGCTATTGCGATAAATTCCATATCACTATGTGTGCCTCAAGGTGTCTCTTCCTGTTTATTCGTGGACGACTTTGCCATCTTCTGTACTTCTCAGCGTACACCGTTTCTGGAACGCCGTCTCCAGCGGTGTTTGGACAATCTCTATGCATGGAGCTCGAAACACGGTTTTCGTTTCTCCGCTGAGAAGATAGTCTGCATTAACTTCTGGCGCCGTAAGTGGCAAATGCCGCCGTCTCTTCGACTCGGGCCAGATTTACTTCCTTTCGCAGACGAGGCGAGATTCCTTGGTTTGATCTTCGATCGGTAACTTTGTTGGGCACCACAAATAGCACAGCTTAGAGCACGAGGTGACCGTTCTCTAAATCTTTTACGCATACTAAGTGACAAGTCTTGGGGTGCGGATCGGACGGCATTGCTCCGTCTTTATCGTGCTGTGATTCGTTCGAAGTTGGACTATGGCAGCATTGTGTATTCTTCAGCTCGACCTTCAGTGCTCAGAAGGTTAGACACAGTCCATAACCAGGGCATCCGTGTGGCCGTTGGTGCTTTTCCAACGAGCCCAGTTGTTAGCCTCTACGCCGAATCGGGAGAACCTCCTCTGCGTTGTCGGCGTGATGTCCTGCTTGCTAATTATGGCTGTGGGCTGAAGTGTATGCCTGGGCATCCAACTTATCACGCGTTTTTCTCCCCTGAGCTGCACGAGCGATACTGCCTCCGCTCTCTGAGCCCCAGGCCAGCAGGTTTTCGTTTCCGTGAGCTTCTACGCCAGCACCATGTTGACATTCCTCGGCTGTTATCCAAGAGAGAGAGTATACACCCCCCTTGGTTACGCGCTACCTCCCATGTCGATCTCGGGATGACGCTCTACGGGAAATCTGTTACGCCTCTTGATAGTATTCGTCGTTGCTTTTTAGAATTTTTATCCAAATACAGTGGCCGTATTTGTATTTACACCGATGGTAGTAAGAGCCCCGACGGTGTTGGATGTGCCTTTGTAACTGGCACCGCAACTTCTACTTACGGTTTGCCTAGTTGCACATCTATATATTCTGCCGAGCTATATGCTATTTATCAAGCCCTTCTGTATATTCGACGTCGAAAATTAGGTGACTGCCTTATTCTTAGTGATTCCCTTAGTGCCCTTCAGAGCATTCGTGAGCTGTACAATTACCATCCTTTGGTGCAGCGCATCCAGGACGTTCTCCGCATTTTGCACGCTTCTGGTTTTAATGTGGAGTGCGCATGGATTCCTGGACACGTTGGCTTGCCAGGGAATGACACGGCGGATTTGGCAGCGAAATCGGCAGTCACAGCGCCCAGTGTTACGATTACCCATTCAACAGCAGAAGATTTTAGAGTGGCTGTACGGAGAGCCGTTTTTTCGACTTGGCATGCGGAGTGGTCGGCTCTTCGTGGTAATAAGCTGCGAGAGGTGAAGGACCTCCCTGTCAACTGGGTAACCTCCTCTCGTTTATTCCGCCGGGAGGAGGTAGTACTAGCTCGGCTAAGAATTGGCCACTGTATTTTTACGCACAGTTACCTTTTTAAACGTGAACCTGGGGAGGCACAGACAGTTCGTCATGTGTTGCTGGAGTGTGGTCACCTGGCACACATTCGGTCATCTATGGGCATGCCGGCCTCGCTTGCTGAGGTCCTGGCTGATGACCCAAGAGCAGTGGACAGGGTTTTTAAATTTTTAGCAAAACTTTCTTTTACCTTGACGTTTTAGTGTGATAGCAGTTTTTTTTTAAACTCTTTTAATTTTAATGTGTTGTTTTTAGATGGTGTTTTATATCCAGCTCTGTTTAGAGGGCTGGGCCGTTCTATTACTTCCGTTTCAACTGTGTTAGCTCTTTTACTTGTGTTTTTTCCTTTTTTTTGGTTTTATCTTACTGCCTATTGCCAAGTTTTAATCGTAAGGGCGCTTATGACCTCGGCAGTTGAGCGCCCTTAAACACCATTATCATCATCATCAAAATGCCCCTGCACGTTTAGGTTGTGTGTGGAGACCTGTGACTGTGGAAAGGCATATCCTCATTAGTAGAGGGTTGCGTATCTGAGATTAGAATTCTGACTTTCAGTAAATGGGGAGGGTGCGCAACTACATACACCATTTTGATTTCTGCTTCGCCTAAACGGGAGGCTGGGATCTAACTCACTCCTATTCAATCTGCCGGTACTAGGTATTTTACTGAACTCCAGGGTAAGTGGGACGGCTAGCATATTCGCGGGGTAGCCTTGTCACCCCTTTGGCGGGAGAAACCGGAGAACTCAGAGAAAATCCGCCCCTGCACCGCTATATACACCACAAATCTCACATGCGGTCACTTGGCATCGAACCCAGGCCGTGTAGGTGAAAGACTAATATTCTAATCACTCGGCGCAGCCAACCCGTTCACTGTTGACCTTCTCTACTGGACTCGCAGCTTCGCAGGATAGGTAAGCCTGATGGGGAAACAGTGGTTATGTCATAATATATTAGGGGCACTTACCTAGCCACTATTGAGACAGCTACTGGAAGTGTATCCATTGTCTTGCCGCCGTGAAGGTATTCCTTCGGAGAATCCTGCTTTTTGCCGCAAGTTCCAAAATAGACACCTATTAGAGTGGATACCGCCAGCATCAGCCCAAAAAACAGGAAATCAAGCCAGGAAAAGAACATCTCCTTCTCTGGCTCCCCATTCTCGTATAGCGTAACGTTGGTATCCATACCTTCCTCCTTTAGTTAAATATAAAGAGGGGGACGTTTCTTTCCTGGAATATTAAAAGAGTACCTGTTATAAATAATATGTATACTGTGTTTGTATTGTGGGTTGGGTTTATAGCATTAACCTATCAAGAGCCAGATATTTTCAATATATTGCTTTTTATGAGGAACAATATTACTTTCTAAATCATAAACTTGGTAATTATATGCGCTTAGAAAATTAATCACCAAGTGTAACACTTAAAAGGGCCACAAGCACAATTTATTGCATCAAGATTTCAACAATGTACTACACGCTTTATAAAATCAATAAATATAAATGCTGCGTTTTATTACTTTGTGTATTTTAATGATGTCAATTCACTAACCATTCATAGAATTCAACACAACTTTTTGGACATTGCTATCCTACATGCGTTCTATTCAACGCAGAGTTCCTTTCGTTGCCTTCATGGGTTGTGCCTGGATTGCTCAATACTATCCTCCCCAGGGGCCTACTGCAGTAGGTACGGGTTCGGCGCGCCCGGGGTCCCGGACCAACCTTGACTCCCTCATGTGGGCAACATCTGAGTGGTGAGCAGATCAGAGTTTGCTTCGCCTAAACGGGAGGCCTGGAATTAACCCCCCCAGGTGCCTATTACGGTAGTTACGGGTTTGGTAAACCCGGGGGTTTCGGTAGCACTCGTAATTCCTTCGTGTGGGCAACCCTCGAGGGGTGAGGGAGTCATTACTTTCAAATGCTCCCCCATGTGTACCCCATTCGTGGGGACATGTGTCGGTGAAAGAGATATCATGGTTGTTTGAGGGTTGCGCATCTGAGCATGCGCTTCTGAGATTCAGTAAATTAGGAGAGTGTGCAACCAAATACACCGCTTCGTTTAAGCGGTCAGGCCTAGGTATTATACCGAACTCCAGAGTGATTGGGACGACAAGCCTGCTATATCCTGTCATCCCAATGGAGTGACTTCTTGTTGGTCTCCATGGTGGATTGGCAGCACGGGGGGATTAATTTAAATCATATTCTTATACAAACACATAAACCTAAATATAATATGCGTGGAACAGAAGTAGTCGAATCTAATGGTACTCGCTACTTGGATATATCTAGGACAGAGGAAGGAAGAAAATTTACGTTTGTGAGCCCTTTCGCCATTCAAAACGGATTAGATAATATCGCTGGTCCGATTAATTCTTGTGTTAGAACTCGAAATGGTACCCTCCTGGTTGAGGCAGTTTCAGAATTCCAGGCAGCCAAGATTCTTTGAGCAAAAATGTTAGGCAGCTACCGGGTTAAGGTCAAAAAGCACAAATTTTGATCTCCTCGCGTGACGTCTACACCACCCGCACATTGTACGGTATGTTCAATGAGGAGCTTCAAGAGGATCTGGCAGAACAAAATATAACACCAGTTTATAGAAAGTAAATCGTGAATTGGTTGCCTGCTCGTACCCTGTTTCTTACATTTGATCGGGTAATTCTCCCTCAAAGGATTAAGGCAGGGTACGAAGCCATCCAGGTTAGGCGCTATATTCCGAACCCCTTACGATGTTGCAAGTGGCAGCGGTTTGGGCATACCAGCGAATATTTTACTGGTCGGTCTAGCTGTTCTATCTATGCTGACGCTTCGCACGATGGGGATTGCAGCACCCCTCCATCTTGTGTGAACTGCAGCGGGGAACATCCGTCTAGTTCCTGAGAATACCCCCGTTTTACTAAGAAGATAGCGATCCAGGAGATACGGGTAAAAAAGAAGGTGCCCTTCTCGGAAACCTGTAAGCTCCCGCGTATTCCCCCCCAGGGGCCTACTACGGTAGGTACGGGTTAGGCGCACCCGGGGTCCCAAGCCACCTTGACTCCCTCTGTGGGCAACCTCAGAGTGGTGAGGGAGTCAGTAGGTCAAAATGCCCACCCACGTGTAGGCCGTGCGTGGAGACCCGTGTCGGTGAAAAGGAATATCCTGGTTGGTTGAGGGTTGCGTACCTGAGCCTGGGCTTCTGTCTTTCAGTAACTGGGGAGGGTGCGCAGCCTAATACACCGCTTTGGTTTCTGATTTGCCTAAACGGGAGGCTAGGGACTAACCCACCCCTAGTCAATCGGCCAGGACTAGGTATTACACCGAACTCCAGGGTGAGTGGGACGGCGAGCCCGCTATATCCCCTGTGTAGCCCTGTCACCCCAGTGGGGTGACCCCTCGTTGGGCTCCGTGGTGGGTGGGGAGCACTGGAAGATGAATTTATACCATATTTTCTATGGCACCAAAACAAAAACCCCTTAATGTTAATAAAGACGTTAGAAAGGAAGTAGTCGAGTCATGTGGTCCTCGCTACTTGGTTATTCATAGGACAGAGGAAGGTAAGAAGTTCCTTACGGTGAGCCCTTTTACTATCCAAAAGGGTCTCGATGCCATTGCTGGTCCGGTCAAATCTTGCGTTCGAGCTCGCAACGGTACACTTCTTGTCGAAGCCAACTCCGCCTCGCAAGCTGCAAGGATACTTAAAGCCACCACGTTAGCCAGCTATCCAGTGAAGGTCGAGGTGCACAAGTCGCTGAACTCCTCCCGCGGTGTAGTAACAACCCGCGCGTTGGACGGTTTGTCCATTGAGGAGATCCAAGAAAATCTTGCGACTCAGGGTGTCTCAGCTGTTTATCGGGTACAACGTAAGATCAACGGTGAATTCCTGCCTACTCGTACCCTGTTTCTTACTTTTGATCGGGTTGATCTGCCTCAAAAGATTAGAGCAGGGTATGAAGCCATCGAAGTTAGGCCTTATATACCCAATCCGCTGAGGTGCTTTAAATGCCAACGTTTTGGTCAAACTAGTGAGTTGTGTACCGGCAAGTCCAACTGCGTCCACTGCGGTGACATCTCCC
The DNA here is from genome assembly GCA_030762935.1 of Hymenopus coronatus. Classification (NCBI taxonomy): domain Eukaryota; kingdom Metazoa; phylum Arthropoda; class Insecta; order Mantodea; family Hymenopodidae; genus Hymenopus; species Hymenopus coronatus. Next base: position 83,827,496 of record CM060883.1, read on the forward strand.
ACGATGGGGCTTGTGCTTCAGCTCCATCGTGTGTGAACTGTAACGGGGAACACCCATCTAGTTCCCGAGACTGCCCCCGTTTTGCAGAGGAACGAGCAATCCAGGAGATACGGGTGAAAGAGAAGGTGTCCTTCTTGGAAGCCCGGAAGCTCCTGCGACTCCGCCAACCCTCTGACCCGAGGTCCGGTACCTATAGCTCAGTTGCAGCTAAACCGGTACCGCGTCGGGAAATCGCAACACAGACCGGCGATATGAACGGGGCTACAATTGCGGAAAAGGTTATTTTAGCCCAAGCGCTGCCAAAGCCTTCGGCACCTACACCCAAGTTGGTATCAACATCTGCCAAATCCGCCAGCTTACAGAATAGTCCTGCACACTTGTCACCTAAAGCCTCGACCTCCGGAACTAAAGCTATTAAATTCACGACGTCTTCTGCCCCAGAAACACAGTTTAAGACCAAGTATGTACGACAAGACTTTTTGAAAGAGAATGTGCAATCTATTACCAAGTCATCTAAAGGTAAGAAAAGTTCACGCAACTCCACACCTGTATCCTCCTCTGAAGGGTCATCTGGGGAGGAGGGCGTGAATCGGCGACGGCCGTCTTCGCCGATCAGCACATCCAATCGGTTCGAACTACTTGGACCGAAAACTGCTCTTGAAAAAGGGACCTCCCTTGTGGAGGAGATGGACCAGGAGGATTCTGCCGCCACTGCCAGAGGGACAGTGCGGAAACGGCAGGATCGTGCTCCTGAAAATAGTACTAGCCCAACGCCTAAGAAGAACAAATTGAACCGACCAGCTAATCCCAATCTGCAGAAGCGTCTTTCGATTTGAAACTTATCCCATAATATACTCAATGTATATCCTCCATTGGAACATACGCGGAATTCGACCACATCGACCAGAACTTGACTTGTTGCTGCGCCAGCATGAACCCTTGGCTGTATGTTTACAAGAGACGAAGCTCCGTCCACAGGACACCGTTACCATCAGGCAGTACTCCTCCGTACGATGTGATTTATCCCCGGAGGACGGTGTCCCGGCACATGGGGGCACTATGATGCTTATTCGAGATGATATTTTTGGCAACTCCGTACCCATACAATCTTCAATCCAGTCCGTTGCTGTCAGCATTAAGCTACCCTCCGCTTCATTCACCATTTGCAGTATCTATTTGCCTCCATCTGCGGACCTCTCACACAGCGACTTAGAACAACTCATTTCGCAGTTGCCACCACCCTTGTTATTGGTAGGCGACGTGAATGCCAATCACCCTCTTTGGGCTCTCCTCGGGCTAGTGCGAGAGGTACGCTACTTAAAGACTTCTTGGATAGACAGAATCTTGCTCTCTTGAACACCGGAGAGCCCACCTTTCTATCTGACGCATTTCATAGCTTTTCACACATTGACATTGCAATTTGTTCCCCTCAGCTGGCAGTCACCTTATGCTGGAATATCATCTCGGATTTGCATTCTAGTGACCACTTTCCTTGTCGTATTAGTGTCTTGACACCCGTTGTATGTTCCACCCGTTTACCTAGTTGGCGCCTAGACCACGCCAGCTGGAAACTGTACTCCCACTTGGCTGAATTTAGCTACGAAGAGCACGACTCTGTGAACCACTTGGTCGAACATCTTACAGGGACCATTCTTTCTGCTGCTGAGCAATCCATTCCGCGTTCGACTGGCTACAGCCGTCGATTTCCGGTACCTTGGTGGACCGCTGACTGTCGGGATGCTATTCGCGCTCGCAGACGAGCTCTACGGGTTTTCCAGCGTTTTCCTACACTGGATAACCTGATACACTATAAACGGATGCGTGCACATTCTAGACGGGTTATTAAGGATAGCAAAAAGATGTCATGGAATAAATTCGTGTGTTCCTTTAATCGACATACACCTTCCTCTGTCGTATGGGATAAGTTAAGACGTGTGGCTGGGAAACCGAACCATATGCCCATCGCCGGTCTCAAAACACCTACCGGAGCTGTTGTTGATACATTTGACGTGGCGAATACTTTAGGCAGTGCTTTCGCTCAGGTGTCTAGCTCAGGCAACTATTCCCCTGAGTTTCTTACAGTTAAGAACCAGGTGGAATCTCAAGAATTCTCGTTTCTTTCTGGCAACCTTGAGGATTATAATCGCCTTTTCACCCTGGCAGAGCTAGACAATGCACTCTCCTCTTCATGACACTCAGCACCAGGTCCAGATGGTATCCACGTCCAAATGTTGCAACGTCTCTCTCCTGATGGCAAAGATTTCCTACTCGAGGTCTATAATCGTGTCTGGGTTGATGGCATTTTTCCAGACAAGTGGCGGGAGGCCACCATCATACCCATTCTTAAACCTGGAAAGGACCGCCATCTTCCTTCCAGTTACCGTCCTATTTCCCTCACCAGTTGCGTGTGCAAGGTGATGGAACGCATGATCAATGGACGGTTGGTGTGGTGGCTGGAATCCCACAATCTTCTGACGAACATCCAGTGTGGCTTTCGACGACGACGTTCAACTGCTGACCACCTTGTCTCTCTGTCAACTCAGATTATGGACGGGTTTCTTAAGAACAGCCCCACAGTTGGGATATTTTTTGACCTCGAGAAGGCCTACGACACGTGTTGGCGGGCGGGAATATTGCGTTCTCTGCACAACTGGAACATACGTGGACGCCTACCGTTGGTCATTCAGGAGTTTATGCGGGAATGCGTTTTTCGAGTGAGGGTGGGTTCGGTTTTTTCTAACCATTTTATTCAAGAGAACGGAGTGCCGCAGGGCTCGGTACTCAGCGTGACTCTATTTGCTATTGCGATAAATTCCATATCACTATGTGTGCCTCAAGGTGTCTCTTCCTGTTTATTCGTGGACGACTTTGCCATCTTCTGTACTTCTCAGCGTACACCGTTTTTGGAACGCCGTCTCCAGCGGTGTTTGGACAATCTCTATGCATGGAGCTCGAAACACGGTTTTCGTTTCTACGCTGAGAAGACAGTCTGCGTTAACTTCTGGCGCCGTAAGTGGCAAATGCCGCCGTCTCTTCGACTCGGGCCAGATTTACTTCCTTTCGCAGACGAGGCGAGATTCCTTGGTTTGATCTTCGATCGGAAACTTTGTTGGGCACCACAAATAGCACAGCTTAGAGCACGATGTGACCGTTCTCTAAATCTTTTACGGATACTAAGTGGCAAATCTTGGGGTGCGGATCGGACGGCATTGCTCCGACTTTATCGTGCTGTGATTCTTTCGAAGTTGGACTATGGCAGCATTGTGTATTCTTCAGCTCGACCTTCAGTGCTCAGAAGGTTAGACACAGTCCATAACCAGGGCATCCGTGTGGCCGTTGGAGCTTTTCCAACGAGCCCAGTCGTTAGCCTCTACGCCGAATCGGGAGAACGTCCTATGCGTTGTCGGCGTGATGTCCTGCTTGCTAATTATGGCTGTGGGCTGAAGTGTATGCCTGGGCATCCAACTTATCAAGCGTTTTTCTCCTCTGAGCTGCACGAGCGATACTGCCTCCGCTCTCTGAGCCCCAGGCCAGCAGGTTTTCGTTTCCGTGAGCTTCTACGCCAGCACCATGTTGACATTCCTCGGCTGTTATCCAAGCGAGAGAGTATACACCCCCCTTGGTTACGCGCTACCTCATATGTCGATCTCGGGATGACGCTCTACGGGAAATCTGTTACGTCTCTTGATAGTATTCGTCGTTGCTTTTTAGAATTTTTATCCAAATACAGTGGCCGTATTTGTATTTACACCGATGGTAGTAAGAGCCCCGACGGTGTTGGATGTGCCTTTGTCACTGGCACCGCAACTTCTACTTACGGTTTGCCTAGTTGCACATCTATATATTCTGCCGAGCTATATGCTATTTATCAAGCCCTTCTGTATATTCGACGTCGAAAATTAGGTGACTGCCTTATTCTTAGTGATTCCCTTAGTGCCCTTCAGAGCATTCGTGAGCTGTACAATTACCATCCTTTGGTGCAGCGCATCCAGGACGTTCTCCGCATTTTGCACGCTTCTGGTTTTAATGTGGAGTGCGCATGGATTCCTGGACACGTTGGCTTGCCAGGGAATGACACGGCGGATTTGGCAGCGAAATCGGCAGTCACAGCGCCCAGTGTTACGATTACCCATTCAACAGCAGAAGATTTTAGAGTGGCTGTACGGAGAGCCGTTTTTTCGATTTGGCATGCGGAGTGGTCGGCTCTCCGTGGTAATAAGCTGCGAGAGGTGAAGGACCTCCCTGTCAACTGGGTAACCTCCTCTCGTTTATTCCGCCGGGAGGAGGTAGTACTAGCTCGGCTAAGAATTGGCCACTGTATTTTTACGCACAGTTACCTTTTTAAACGTGAACCTGCTCCTGTCTGTGGGGAGGCACAGACAGTTCGTCATGTGTTGCTGGAGTGTGGTCACCTGGCACACATTCGGTCATCTATGGGCATGCCGGCCTCTCTTGCTGAGGTCCTGGCAGATGACCCAAGAGCAGTGGACAGGGTTTTTAAATTTTTAGCAAAACTTTCTTTTACCTTGACGTTTTAGTGTGATAGCAGTTTTTTTAAACTCTTTTAATTTTAATGTGTTGATTTTAGATGGAGTTTTATATCCAGCTCTAGTTATAGGGCTGGACAGTTCTGTTACTTCCGTGTCAACTGTGTCAGCTCTTTTACTTGTGTTTACTTTTTTGTTTGGTATTTTCTTACCTCCTATTGCCAAGTTTTAATCATAAGGGCGCTTATGACCTCGGCAGTTGAGCGCCCTTAAACACCATTATCATCATCATCATCATCATCCCGCGTATTCGACAACCCTCTGTCCTATTTTTATAGGTCTGTCACAGCTAAACCAATGCTGAGGCGGGAAAACTCAACGACGCGCTGTGATAGCAACGGGGCCACTATTGAAAAAAAAAAAAAAATTGCCAGATCCTTCGCGAAGAGCTCAGCTACACCAGCGTTGGCATCAACATCTGCCAAGACATTTCCCAGCAAAATTGTCACCTCAGCCGTCGACCTCAGGCAATAAGACCGGCAAACCCGTAGAGAATTCTGCACCACAAAAAGGTTTCAAGACCAGATATTTAAGGAGTGACTTCCTTAAAGAGCGTGTTGCGCCTGCAGCCAAAATATCCAAGGGTGACAAAAGTCCTGGTTACTCTCCACGGAGATCCTCTTCTAAAGAATCTTCTAGGAGAAGCTCCGATCGGCGACGTTCATCTTCGCCGATCAGTACCCCAAAGTGCTTCGAGATCTTCGAACCGAAATTCTCTATTGGTAACGGGTCCTCCACTGTGGAGGAGATGGAACAGGAGGATTCTGTCCCGACTGCAAAACGGGCAATTGGTAAGCTGTAGGATGATGTTCCTGAAAAAAAATATTATTCCGACGACCAAAACGAATAAATTAAATTAACTAGTACCACCCAATATGCAGAAACATATTTCTATTTAGAAGTTTACCCATTTTATAAACCGTGGCTATCCTACAGTGCAACATATGCGAGATTCGACCACGAGGAGTAGAGCTTGAACTGATACTCAGCGCATCAAACACTTGTCGTCTGCCTACAAGAGACAAAATTTCGTCTACAAGACAATGCTACCTTCAGGCACTACTTTTCTATACGGTATGATTTAATACCTCAAAAGGAGTTTCAGCACACGGGGGCACTATGGTGCTTATCAGAGATGGCATTTAAGGTGATTGCGTCTCCTTATAGTCAGACTTTGGGCCAGTCACTGTAAGGATTACGCTGCCATCTGTCCGATTTACCATTTGTAATGTGTATTTGCCACCCTCTAATTGCCTCTCGCACACCGAGTTAGATCTTGTTTCCCAGTTACCAACGCCATTTCCGAATGCCCGCCACCCCCTTTGAGGCTCACCTCAGGTGTGTGCGAGAGGTAAAGTACTCGCCGATTTCTTTGACGCTAATCACATCTCTCGCTTACCCGTCCCCAGAACTTATTTCGAACGGATTTCGCGGACCCGGGGATGCATGAGCCAACCTTGACTCCGTCAGTGGGAAACCTCTGAGTAGTAAGGGAGTCACAAGTGTGCAGGACTGCTCTGTAAGCTGCCGGATTTGGCAGACGTTAATACCGACTTGGATTTAGGTGTCGAAGGCTTAGGCAGCGCTTGTGCTAAAATAACCTTTTCCGCAAAAGTAGCCCCGTTCATTTCGCCGGTCTGTGTTGCGATTTCCCGACGCGGTGCCCGTTTAGCTCCAACTGAGTTATAGGTATCGGACCTCGGGACAGAGGGTTGGCGGAGTTGCAGAAGCTTCCGGACTTCCAAAAAGGACACCTACTCTTTCACCCGTATCTCCTAGATCTCTCGTTACTCTGCAAAACGGGGGCAGTCTCGGAAACTAGATGGCTGATCCCAGTTACAGTTCACACATGATGGAGCTGAAGCACAAGCCCCATCGTGGGATATGTCACCGCAGTGGGCGTAATTGGACTTGCCGGTACACAACTCACTAGTGTGACAAAAACGTTGGCATTTAAAGCACCTGAGTGGATTGGGTATATAAGGCCTAACTTCAATGACTTCATACCATGCCTTAATCTTTTGAGGGAAGTCAACCCTATCAAAACTCAGAAACAGGGTACGAGTAGGCATGAATTCACCATTGATCTTATGTTGTACCCGATAAATAGATGAGACACTCTGAATCACAAGATTTTCTTGGATCTCCTCAATGGACAAACCGTCCAATGCGCGGGTTGTTACTACACCGCGTGAGGAGTTCAGCGACTTGTGCACCTCGACCTTCACTGGATAGCTGGCTAACATGGTGGCTTTTAGTATCCTTGGAGCCTGCGAGCCGGAGTCGGCTTCGACAAGAAGTGTACCATTGCGAGGTCGAACGCAGGATTTAACCGGCCCGGCATTTGCATTGAGACCCTTTTGGTTAGTAAAAGGGCTCACCTTAAGAAACTTCTTACCTTCCTCTGTCCTATGAATAACCAAGTAGCTAGGATCACATGACTCCACTACTTCCTTTCCAACGTCTTTACTTGAAGTAAGGAGTTTGAGTTTTGGTGCCATAAAGTATGGTATAAATTCATTCCCCAGTGCTCCCCACCCACCACGGAGCCTAAAAAGGGGTCACCCCACTGGGATAACAGGGCTACACAGGGGATATAGCAGGCTCGCCGTCCCACTCACCCTGGAGTTCGGTATAATACCTAGTCCTGGCCGATTGGCTAGGAGTGGGTTAGTTCCTAGCCTCCCGTTTAAGCAAAGCAGAAACCAAAGTGGTGTATTAAGTAGCCCACCCTCCCCAGTTACTGAAACACAGAAACCCAGTCTCAGGTACGCAACCCTCAACCATCCAGGATATTCCTTTTCACCGACACGGGTCTCCACGCATGGCCTACACGTGGGTGGACATTTTGACCTACTGACTCCCTCACCACTCTGAGGTTGCCCACAGAGGGAGTGAAGGTGGCTTTGGACCCCGGGTGCACCTAAACCGTACCTACCGTAGTACGCCCCTGGATATAAGTAGGAGAGCGAGAACGACATGTAAGGCCACGCCGTGGCCTAGATGTCAGACCATTCGCCTATCACTTAGACGGCCCGGGTTCAATCCGAAGCGACCAAGATTGTGATAGCATGTGAGATTTGTGGTGGACAAAGCGGCGCAGGGGCGGTTTTACTCCGGGTTCTCCGGTTTCCCCCGCCATCACATTCCACTGGGGCTCCATCTTCATGTATCAACAGTGTCATCGCCTACGGTGCCATTGCAGTAAAAGCGGGCGTTAAGCACTACAAAAACGACTTGCACGACGAACGGGCGATTTACGAATCGGGCGGGCAGAAAAGGGGCAGAAAATGAAGGTGAAACTGATGGAGATGATTACGCTACCCTTGGAGGTGAAACGTATTTGGAGGATGCGGTCTGGATACCTATACACACACGAGTACGTAGACAAGGGAGCGTCTGAACTATAGCATCCTGTTTCCGCACAGGCTGGCGGACAGCAGCGGAATATTTCAAAGGAGTAATCGGGTGAAGGTCGAGAAAAAGTTTCCGCGCTGCCTGAAATGTTAAATGGTCTTTGATTCTTATCTCCTGTATGGTCTTCTCCTCGATAAAACGGGAACATTCTTTAGAGTTAGATGGATGCGCCTCTCCACAGTTGACACAAGTAGGTCCTTGAGTGGATACAGAGCCATTAAGTACGTTTTGCCCACATTGCGCACAAACCGGCGAGTTGTTATAACGTTGTTACGTATGTCCAAACTTCTGACAACAGTATCAGCGCATTGGCTTCGGGATATAAGGCCGCACGGGCGCACTTTCATAACCGCACATGATATAAGCCAGGAAGTCAGTTCGCTCGAAAGTCAGGAAGACTGTACGCAGTGGGTACGGCTTGTCATCACGTTTGCCACTATCCAAACTGGAGGTCGTCACCACACCTCGGCTATTATTTAAAGTGTTGTGCTTCTCCAACTTAATGGGGTAAGAACCCAAAAGAGAAGCACTCAGGGGCTTGGCCGTTTGTTCTGAAGTGGCTATTGCAATTAAGAGTTTGCCATCTCTACATCTGGTTGCATTTGCAACTTTACCGCAAATCCTGTCCAGATCCTTTTGTAAATAAAATGGACTGAGGGTTTCACTGTCTTGCTTTCATACATCAAACGCATAAAAAAAACGTGGTATTGAAGGGGTTGAGCGCAGAGGAGCCATGATGATATAGTGCCCCTTCCGGAACCGCCGGCGTCAGCCTGCCATCCCAGGATACAAAGAAAAGACACCTAAATCTTCCGGTCTGTGCTGGCCAGGAGCACCCGCTACGGGCCTGACCTCAAGGAGTACGTCAGAAAAGTTACCCTCCAACTATCGCTACTGACCGGTGTGCGACAGTTTCATAATGGACTTTATGCCCCTAGCACTGGAATAACCGCCAGTGGCTCCCCACTTTAGGCCACATTGCCTCAACGGATTCGCGCGAGGATTCAGGCGACTTGTGGTTGAGTACATCGGGCCCCAGACAGCGGTAACACGTCGGGTCCACCCGAGCAAACAGCGGTCGCCGAGCTGCTTAAGGGGACCCGGCCCCATGGAGCTACGTGGGTGTATGACATCGGAAACGGCTCCGCACCTAGTGTCGCACGAAAGGGGTAATGAGGAGGGTCCACTCAACCTTTACATTTGAGACCTCCGAAGAGCACACAAGTTGAAAGCTGCGCCGAAACCGTGGGACAGGAACCACGGAGATAGGAAAGATCCCTGTTGGTGAGACATGCGTTCACAAACCTAAAGATTCTGCCGAGCTATATGCTATTTATCAAGCCCTTCTGTATATTCCCCCCCAGGGGCCTACTACGGTAGGTACGGGTTAGGCGCACCCGGGGTCCCGAGCCACCTTGACTCCCTCTGTGGGCAACCTCTGAGGGGTGAGGGAGTCAGAAGGTCAAAATGCCCACCCACGTGTAGGCCGTGCGTGGAGACCCGTGTCGGTGAAAAGGAATATCCTGGTTGGTTGAGGGTTGCGTACCTGAGCCTGGGCTTCTGTCTTTCAGTAACTGGGGAGGGTGCGCAGCCTAATACACCGCTTTGGTTTCTGATTTGCCTAAACGGGAGGCTAGGGACTAACCCACCCCTAGTCAATCGGCCAGGACTAGGTATTACACCGAACTCCAGGGTGAGTGGGACGGCGAGCCCACTATATCCCCTGTGTAGCCCTGTCACCCCAGTGGGGTGACCCCTCGTTGGGCTCCGTGGTGGGTGGGGAGCGGTGGGGGATGAATTTATACAATTTTTTTATGGCACCAAAACTTAAACCCCTGATTTCAAATAAAGAAGTTGGAAAGGAAGTAGTCGAGTCATGTGGTCCTCGCTACTTGGTTATTCATAGGACAGAGGAAGGTAAGAAATTCCTTACGGTGAGCCCTTTTACTATCCAAAAGGGTCTCGATGCCATTGCTGGTCCGGTTAAATCCTGCGTTCGAGCTCGCAATGGTACACTTCTTGTCGAAGCCAACTCCGCCTCGCAAGCTGCAAGGATTCTTAAAGCCACCATGTTAGCCAGCTATCCAGTGAAGGTCGAGGTGCACAAGTCGCTGAACTCCTCCCGCGGTGTAGTAACAACCCGCGCGTTGGACGGTTTGTCTATTGAGGAGATCCAAGAAAATCTAGCGACTCAGGGTGTCTCAGCTGTTTATCGGGTACAACGTAAGATCAACGGTGAATTCCTGCCTACTCGTACCCTGTTTCTTACTTTTGATCGGGTTGATCTGCCTCAAAAGATTAGAGCAGGGTATGAAGCTATAGAAGTTAGGCCTTATATACCCAATCCGCTGAGGTGTTTTAAATGCCAACGTTTTGGTCACACTAGTGAGTGGTGTACCGGCAAGTCCACCTGCGTCCACTGCGGTGACATCTCCCACGATGGGGCTTGTGCTTCAGCTCCATCTTGTGTGAACTGTAACGGGGAACACCCATCTAGTTCCCGAGATTGCCCCCGTTTTGCAGAGGAACGAACGATCCAGGAGATTCGGGTGAAAGAGAAGGTGTCCTTTTTGGAAGCCCGGAAGCTCCTGCGACTCCGCCAACCCTCTGCCCCGAGGTCCGGTACCTATAGCTCAGTTGCAGCTAAACCGGTACCGCAACGGGAAATCGCAACACAGACCGGCGATATGAACGGGGCTACAATTGCGGAAAAGGTCATTTTAGCCCAAGCGCTGCCAAAGCCTTCGGCACCTACACCCAAGTTGGTATCAACATCTGCCAAATCCGCCAGCTTACAGAATAGTCCTGTACACTTGTCACCGAAAGCCTCGACCTCGGGAACTAAAGCTGATAAATTCACGACGTCTTCTGCCCCGGAAAAACAGTTTAAGACCAAGTATGTAAAACAAGACTTTTTGAAAGAGAATGTGCAATCTATTACCAAGTCATCTAAAGGTAAGAAAAGTACACGCAACTCCACACGTGTATCCTCCTCTGAAGGGTCATCTGGGGAGGAGGGCGTGAATCGGCGACGAACGTCTTCGCCGATCAGCACATCCAATCGGTTCGAGCTACTTGTACCGAAAACTGCTCTTGAAAAAGGGACCTCCCTTGTGGAGGAGATGGACCAGGAGGATTCTGCGGCCACTGCCAGAGGGCCAGTGCACAAACGGAGGGATCGTGCTCCTGAAAATAGTACTAGCCCAACGCCTAAGAAGAACAAATTGAACCGACCAGCTAATCCCAATCTGCAGAAGCGTCTTTCGATTTGAAACTTATCCCATAATATACTCAATGGCTATCCTCCATTGGAACATACGCGGAATTCGACCACATCGACCAGAGCTTGACTTGTTGCTGCGCCAGCATGAACCCTTGGCTGTATGTTTACAAGAGACGAAGCTCCGTCCACAGGACACCGTTACCATCAGGCAGTACTCCTCCGTACGATGTGATTTATCCCCGGAGGACGGTGTCCCGGCACATGGGGGCACTATGATGCTTATTCGAGATGATATTTTTGCCAACTCCGTGCCCATACAATCTGCAATCCAGTCCGTTGCTGTCAGCATTAAGCTACCCTCCGCTTCATTCACCATTTGCAGTATCTATTTGCCTCCATCTGCGGACCTCTCGCACAGCGACTTAGAACACCTCATTTCGCAGTTGCCACCACCCTTTTTATTGGTAGGCGACGTGAATGCCCATCACCCTCTTTGGGGCTCTCCTCGGGCTTGTGCGAGAGGTACGCTACTTAAAGACTTCTTGGATAGTCAGAATCTTGCTCTCTTGAACACCGGAGAGCCCACCTTTCTATCTGACGCATTTCATAGTTTTTCACACATTGACATTGCAATTTGTTCCCCTCAGCTGGCAGTCACCTTATGCTGGAATATCATCTCGGATTTGCATTCTAGTGACCACTTTCCTTGTCGTATTAGTGTCTTGACACCCGTTGTATGTTCCACCCGTTTACCTAGTTGGCGCCTAGACCACGCCAGCTGGGAACTGTACTCCCACTTGGCTGAATTTAGCTACGAAGAGCACGACTCTGTGAACCACTTGGTCGAACATCTTACAGGGACCATTCTTTCTGCTGCTGAGCAATCCATTCCGCGTTCGACTGGCTACAGCCGTCGATTTCCGGTACCTTGGTGGACCGCTGACTGTCGGGATGCTATTCGCGCTCGCAGACGAGCTCTACGGGTTTTCCAGCGTTTTCCTACACTGGATAACCTGATACACTATAAACGGATGCGTGCACATTCTAGGCGGGTTATTAAGGATAGCACAAAGATGTCATGGAATAAATTCGTGGGTTCCTTTAATCGACATACACCTTCCTCTGTCGTATGGGATAAGTTAAGACGTGTGGCTGGGAAACCGAACCATATGCCCATCGCCGGTCTCAAAACACCTACCGGAGCTGTTGTTGATACATTTGACGTGGCGAATACTTTAGGCAGTGCTTTTGCTTAGGTGTCTAGCTCAGGCAATTATTCCCCTGAGTTTCTTACAATTAAGAATCAGGTGGAATCTCAAGAATTCTCGTTTCTCTCTGGCAACCTTGAGGATTATAATCGCCTTTTCACCCTGGCAGAGCTAGACAATGCACTCTCCTTTTCACGACACTCAGCACCAGGTCCAGATGGTATCCACGTCCAAATGTTGCAACATCTCTCTCCTGATGGCAAAGATTTCCTACTCGAGGTCTATAATCGTGTCTGGGTTGATGCCATTTTTCCAGACAAGTGGCGGGAGGCCACCATCATACCCATTCTTAAACCTGGAAAGGACCGCCATCTTCCTTCCAGTTACCGTCCTATTTCCCTCACCAGTTGCGTGTGCAAGGTGATGGAACGCATGATCAATGGACGGTTGGTGTGGTGGCTGGAATCCCACAATCTTCTGACGAACATCCAGTGTGGCTTTCGACGACGACGTTCAACTGCTGACCACCTTGTCTCTCTGTCAACTCAGATTATGGACGGGTTTCTTAAGAACAGCCCCACAGTTGGGATATTTTTTGACCTCGAGAAGGCCTACGACACGTGTTGGCGGGCGGGAATATTGCGTACTCTACACAACTGGAACATTCGTGGACGCCTACCTTTGGTCATTCAGGAGTTTATGCGGGACCGCGTTTTTCGAGTGAGGGTGGGCTCGGTTTTTTCTAACCATTTTATTCAAGAGAACGGAGTGCCGCAGGGCTCGGTACTCAGCGTGACTCTATTTGCTATTGCGATAAATTCCATATCACTATGTGTGCCTCAAGGTGTCTCTTCCTGTTTATTCGTCGACGACTTTGTCATCTTCTGTACTTCTCAGCGTACACCGTTTTTGGAACGCCGTCTCCAGCGGTGTTTGGACAATCTCTATGCTTGGAGCTCGAAACACGGTTTTCGTTTCTCCGCTGAGACGACAGTCTGCGTTAACTTCTGGCGCCGTAAGTGGCAAATGCCGCCGTCTCTTCGACTCGGGCCAGATTTACTTCCTTTCTCAGACGAGGCGAGATTCTTTGGTTTGATCTTCGATCGGAAACTTTGTTGGGCACCACAAATAGCACAGCTTAGAGCACGATGTGACCGTTCTCTAAATCTTTTACGGATACTAAGTGGCAAATCTTGGGGTGCGGATCGGACGGCATTGCTCCGTCTTTATCGTGCTGTGATTCTTTCGAAGTTGGACTATGGCAGCATTGTGTATTCTTCAGCTCGACCTTCAGTGCTCAGAAGGTTAGACACAGTCCATAACCAGGGCATCCGTGTGGCCGTTGGAGCTTTTCCAACGAGCCCAGTCGTTAGCCTCTACGCCGAATCGGGAGAACGTCCTATGCGTTGTCGGCGTGATGTCCTGCTTGCTAACTATGGCTGTGGGCTGAAGTGTATGCCTGGGCATCCAACTTATCAAGCGTTTTTCTCCTCTGAGCTGCACGAGCGATACTGCCTCCGCTCTCTGAGCCCCAGGCCAGCAGGTTTTCGTTTCCGTGAGCTTCTACGCCAGCACCATGTTGACATTCCTCGGCTGTTATCCAAGGGAGAGAGTATACACCCCCCTTGGTTACGCGCTACCTCATATGTCGATCTCGGGATGACGCTCTACGGGAAATCTGTTACGTCTCTTGATAGTATTCGTCGTTGCTTTTTAGAATTTTTATCCAAATACAGTGGCCGTATTTGTATTTACACCGATGGTAGTAAGAGCCCCGACGGTGTTGGATGTGCCTTTGTCACTGGCACCGCAACTTCTACTTACGGTTTGCCTAGTTGCACATCTATATATTCTGCCGAGCTATATGCTATTTATCAAGCCCTTCTGTATATTCGACGTCGAAAATTAGGTGACTGCCTTATTCTTAGTGATTCCCTTAGTGCCCTTCAGAGCATTCGTGAGCTGTACAATTACCATCCTTTGGTGCAGCGCATCCAGGACGTTCTCCGCATTTTGCACGCTTCTGGTTTTAATGTGGAGTGCGCATGGATTCCTGGACACGTTGGCTTGCCAGGGAATGACACGGCGGATTTGGCAGCGAAATCGGCAGTCACAGCGCCCAGTGTTACGATTACCCATTCAACAGCAGAAGATTTTAGAGTGGCTGTACGGAGAGCCGTTTTTTCGACTTGGCATGCGGAGTGGTCGGCTCTCCGTGGTAATAAGCTGCGAGAGGTGAAGGACCTCCCTGTCAACTGGGTAACCTCCTCTCGTTTATTCCGCCGGGAGGAGGTAGTACTAGCTCGGCTAAGAATTGGCCACTGTATTTTTACGCACAGTTACCTTTTTAAACGTGAACCTGCTCCTGTCTTTGCGCTCTGTGGGGAGGCACAGACAGTTCGTCATGTGTTGCTGGAGTGTGGTCACCTGGCACACATTCGGTCATCTATGGGCATGCCGGCCTCTCTTGCTGAGGTCCTGGCACATGACCCAAGAGCAGTGGACAGGGTTTTTAAATTTTTAGCAAAACTTTCTTTTACCTTGACGTTTTAGTTTGATTTAATGTGTTGATTTTAGAAGGAGTTTTATATCCAGCTCTAGTTAAAGGGCTGGACAGTTCTGTTACTTCCGTTTCAACCGTGTTAGCTCTTTTACTTGTGTTTACTTTTTTGTTTGGTATTTTCTTACTGCCTATTGCCAAGTTTTACTCATAAGGGCGCTTATGACCTCGGCAGTTGAGCGCCCTTAAACACCATTATCATCATCATCATCATCATCATCACAAACCTAAGGAGCTAAAAGCTAAGAGTTTTATAAACCTAGAAGAGGAAGAGGCTGTCATAATCTGGAATATAAAGTGTGATATTAAGACTTCAGCGTGGCTGTGATAGATGGGAATGAGCGAATGACAATGGGTGTGAATGGCTTGGGCACCCCGAGCACGCCAAACCCGTATTAACAATGTCAGCCCTTGGGGAGTAATAATCCTAAGGTCCTAAGAACTAATGCTCTCCGTAAATCTAGAAGAGGAAGAGGGTTTATTGTAAAAACGAAAAACCAAAAGAAGAAAAAAAGACGTGACAACACCGGATGGCGATGGGTAGGGTGAAGTGCTGATGAATGGCTCCGGAACACCCGGGTGCGCCAAACCCTTACCTACCGTAGTAGGCCCCTGGAAGGGGGGATCATCTATGGGCATGCCGGCCTCTATTGCTGAGGTCCTGGTAAATGATCCAACAGCGGTTCACTGGGATTTTAAATTTTCATCTCAAGCTTCCTTTATTTTGATGTTTTAGTGTGATGTCGCATTTATGATGAAGCAGATTTATAAACTTTTCAATAACTCGTTTTTAATCTTTTAGTTTTAATGTATCAGTTTTAGACGGAGTTTTATCTACTGCTCTGGTTGCAGGTTGAACAGTGCTTTTACTTACGTTTTATACTCTTGTAGCTGTACTTTTAGCTGTGTTTCCTTTTTGAATTGTGCTTTATTACTGAGTATTGCCAAGTTTTTATCATAAGGGCGCTAATAACCCCGGCAGTTGAGCGCCCTTAAACATCATTATCATCAGCCAAAACACCGAAATATATTCCAATCTTCATGCACATTTTAAGTAGATATGATTCTCATTTTATCGTTAAAAGTTAGTTTGTACAAGTGAAACAGTGGAGGTGATTCCGTTCTCAGAAGAAAAGTATATTTCATCCTCAAGGAATGTTGGAGATATAAAGCTTTGGTTTGTGGACACATATCCTACTGTCAGTTCAAGTTTACATAAACTAACAAGAATCCCAACACGACTGTCAGTTGTGAAGGAGTCAGTGTGTCAAAATGCCCACCCACTGTGCGTGAACACCCGTGTCGGTGGAAAAGGATAAACTGGTTAGTTAAAGGTTGCGCATCTGAGTTTGGGCTTCCGATCATCAATAATTGGGGGGCGTGTGCAGCCTAATACACTCGCTTTAACCGGAGGCTAGGGACTAACCCCAGTTAGTCAATCGGCAAGGACAAGGTATTATACCGAACTCTAGGGTAAGTGGGACGGCGAGCCAGCTTTATCCCCTGTTTAGCCGTGTAAGCCCAGTGGGATTACCCCTTGGTTTGCTCCGTGGTGGGTGGGAAGCACAGAGGGATGCATTTATAGAATATTTTATGGTGCTCAACACCAAGCTTTATAAATCTAGAGAAAAAGGAAAATAAGTAGTCGAGTCATGTGGTCCTCGATAGTTGGTTATTAATAGGACAGAGGAGGGCAAGAAGTTTACAACGTAAGCCTTTTTATTATTCAAAAGAGTCTTAACAATTTTGCTTGTCCAGTGAAAGAACGTTCAAGCTCGAAACGGCACTCTCTTGTTCGAAGAAAATTTCGCTTCCCAGGCTGCTAGAATACAAATGCCGCGACGTTAGCAATCTATACTGTAAAGATCGAAGTGCACCGAGGGTTAAATTCCTCACGCGGCGTAGTCACCACCCGTGCGCTGACAGGTTTGTCCGATTAGGAGATAAAGGAG
The DNA here is from genome assembly GCA_030762935.1 of Hymenopus coronatus. Classification (NCBI taxonomy): domain Eukaryota; kingdom Metazoa; phylum Arthropoda; class Insecta; order Mantodea; family Hymenopodidae; genus Hymenopus; species Hymenopus coronatus. The sequence continues at coordinate 83,844,403 of CM060883.1, forward strand.
AGTTTTTCGGCTCCAGGAGTCAAATCGCTTTATCGGCTTCAGAAAGAAATTCTTAGGCTTCCATGTGTTGATAATAGCCATTCAAATTCATGACAATCGACAATATAGGGCATTTATGTTGATGTGCTGAAAAGTAATGCCTCTGATGTTTTTCTGGAAAACAGCCTTAAAGCTTTTGGAATAAAACAAACTGTGTTACCATTCTGCTTCTTAATTCTTTATATCGACATATTTATTTCTCAACACAAACACCCTGGCGATGAAACATTTCTTCCAATTAGAGACCAATTTGTGGATACCATCACTGCAGAATGTTTGACGTTGTTGATGGAGCCATAGCCTAACCATTGCTTGCACCACTTCATCAATATCAAAGTGAACACCTTGAAGGTATTTTTTAAATTTAGGAAACAGTTAAACATCAGATGTGACCAAGTCGGGACTGTATGGAGGATGATCAATGACAGTGAACCCAAGATGTTCAATTCTTACAGATGTTGCAGTGCTCGTGTGCGTTCTTCCATTGTCATGCTGAAGAAGTGGAGATGAACTCTTTGAATACATGCCTTCAATTTGCGGAGGGTCTCGCAGAGTTTACGGTTGTGCCTTTAGGCATGAATTCCATACGTAGCACACCTTGAACATCCCAGAATATTGTGAGCATGACCTTGGCTACTGATGGCATGATTCTGAAGTTTTTTAGCGGTGGTGATCCTTGGTGGCAGTACTTCATTGATGCTCTCTTGGGGTCAGAATGGTGCACTCAGCTTTCATCACTTGTCACAATATTGTTAAGGAACCCATCACCCTCACGCTTAAAACGCAAAAGAAATAGTGAATTCGTGCCTACCCGCACCCTATTTCTGACTTTCGAGTTCATCTCTCTCAAAAGTTCAAGGTAGGCTATGAAGCCATCGAGATTAGGCAGTATATTCCAAACCCTTTCTGTTATTATAAATGTGAACGTTCACTAGAGAGATGTGCAACGGAAAATCCAATTAAGCCAACTGTGGTGACATTTCCCACGATAATGCTTGTGCTTCAATTCCATCATCTGTAACGGCGAGCATCCATCTAGTTCCCGGAATTGGCCCCGTTTAGCAGAAAAGAAGGTGATCCGGGAGATAATGGTGACTAAGAAGGTGTCCTTGTCGGAATCCCGTAAGTTTCAGTGACTTCGCATACCCCGAGTCCCAAGATCCGGTACCTAAAGCTTTTGTAGGTAAACCGGTACCGACTCGAGAAATCGCAACACAGACAGGCGATTTAAACGGGGCCACCATATCAGACAAGGTTCTCGTAGCCAGAGCGATGACAAAACTCCAGCACAGCTACTTCTATGGCGGCTTCACTATCTGCCAAATCCGCCTAATTAAAGAATAGTCCAGCACATTTGTCACCCCCAACTTCGACCTATGGAAGTCAACCTATACCGTATCGGATATTACGTTCAAGACCAGTTATGTATGAGGCGACTTCTTGAAACAAAGTGAGGTGTCCAGTCCCAAATCAACCCAGAAAGTGAAAAGTCCGCGCCATTCTCCTCGCCGAAGCTCTTCTGAGGACTCTTCGGATGGAAGCAGAGATCGGCGACCACCATAGTCGCGGATCGGTACCTCTAATCTGTTCGAGGTTCTCCCACCGACATTTTCTACTGATAAGGTCCTCAGGGGCCTATTGCGGTAGGTACGGGTTTGGCGTACCAGGGGGTTTCCCAGTCGATCACCGCCTCTTCACCCTACCCATCGCCCTGTGCTACTGCCACGTCTTTTGTTCCGTTTTTGTTTATTTTGTTTGTTTACACTATCACCCTCTTGCTCTTCTAGTCTTACGCAGAGCATTAGTTTTTAAGACCTAAGGATTATTACTGCCCAGGGCCTCACTTTATGTTAGTACGGGTTTGGCATACCAGAAGTGCCCGAGCCTCTCGCCCTCGTTGTAATTAATTCATTCCCATCTGTCACAACCACGTTAGTCTCCACGTTACACCTTCCATTCCTCCTTATAATAGCGTCTTCTTTTTCTTCTTCTTCTTCTTCTTCTTCTTCTAGGTCTCTAAAATTCTTAGGTTTAAGGTTTTTGCATTTATGAACTCCTGTCGCACCTACCGGGATCTTTTCTATCTCCGTGGTTCCTGTCCCACGGTTTCGGCGAATCTTTCAACTTGTGACCTCTCCGGATGTCTCAAATGTGAAATTTGAGTGGACCCTCCTCACTATCCCTCTTGTGCGACATTAGGTGCGGAGCCGTTTGGATGTCATGTACACCCACGTAACTTCCAAGGGGCCGGGTCCCCGTGAGTAGCTCAGCGACAATGAGTGGCTGGGTTAATTGGGGGGATCCGACGTGTTTCAGCTGTCTGGGGACCTATGTAATCAACTACAAGTCCTCCTCTTTATTGAGGTAGCGTGACCTATAGTGGGGAACCACTGGCGGTTATTCCAGTGGTAGGGGCATAAAGCCAGGCCTGTCATCGGTGAAAATGTCGCATACCGGCTAATAGTGCTAGTCGGGGGATAACTTCTCTGAGGTACTCCTTGAGATCAGGCCTAACGGGTGCTCCAGGCCGGCACAGACCAGAAGATTTAGGTGTCTTTTATTGTATCCTCCGAATGGCGGGCTGACGCCGATGATTCCGGAATGGCGACTATACCATTATGGCTCCTCCGCTCTTCCCCCCACCATACCACATTTTTTTTGTGATGCGTCTTATGTGCAAGAAAAAGGCAATGAAGGGTGTTAGACCCTTTTATATCCAAAAAAAAACTGGACAAAATTTGTGGAAAGGTCACCAATGCCACACGCTGTAGAGGTAGCCACATCTATGCAACCGGCCAAGTTGATGAGCGCTTTTGTTCTGGATTCATAACCTATCAAGGTCGAGAAGCACCAATCCTTGAATATCAATTGTCTTTCTGACCAAGCGGTTATAGATGCACACAGGTTAATTGGCAAACGGGACGACAAGCCATTCCCGCTTCGTACCATAGTAGGTAATAAAAGCCGATCCTAGCGCAGTGAACAAAAGCACATCGGTGTGATAAATTATAAAATAAAAACATTAAAATTATAAAAAAAAATTAAAAAATTAAAAAATAGATACATTTTTAGGTTTAAAAATCCAAAAAAAAACCGTTATGATTTACTTTTAAAAAGAAAATTTTCTTATCATGTTGACCGTTAATTTATTATAAACTTATTAAATTTTGTTATACATAATGACGGACGAGAACACAAAATTAAAACTTGCAATAAATATCATGAAATAAAAAAGCGAAGAATAAGTTTCTGTTGAAAAAAAATATTGAAAAGTGGTTATCGTAATACTTTTAAATCTTGTCTTTATATGCAGTGGAAAACAAATTACTCTAATAACAATAAAGATAAGATAAGACAGTATGTTCAAAATAATAGAGAAAAAATACGTGAATATTTTCTAAATTATAGTGCTAAGTATAAAGAAAAATATAATGAGAATGCAAAGAAATATTATCAAAACAATAATGAAAAAATGCTTAAAAGGATTCAATGTGATTGTGGAAAATATGTTCCCAAAATATATTTATAGAAACCCCAACAAAGAAATATGCGTAATGGAGATAAGGAAAACTGTTAAATATATTTTAATTTTCTAATTTTTTAATTTTTATTTTTTCAAATCTAATGTTTTTTTTATATTAAATAAACTAATATTTTCTCCTTATAAATAAAGATGGAAATGAACATGCTACAAAGTTATACTAAAGTCGAGCTGAGAGCAACAGCAAAAGAATTAAAGAATTAAACCTTATAGGTTATTCAAGATTAAGGAAGCAGCAACTCATTGATTTAATTAACAACAATAACATTAATGTCAGCAATTTAAGTTTCTTAAAAGTAGATAAGTTAAAAGATATAGCCAGAGAATTAAACGTCAGAGGTTGTTCATAATTAAGGAAGCAGTAACTCATTGATTCGATTAACGCTAATAATGGTTTTAAAGATAATGTTAATAATGACAACAATGATAAACTTAATAATGGTAACAATGATAATGCTACTTTGACAAAGGTAACACTTTGAAAAATCGAAAACAGGAAATACGATTTAGAAGGTAAAGGGGAACAAAGTAAGTTTGTTAAAAATTACAAAGATTTCGATTTGTAAATATAACTACAAAAGAAGACTGAATAAAACGTAGAAATGACATATTAAAAACATTATAGAAACTTATCATTTTCAGAAAAATTTTAAAGATAATTTCATTGATTATGATTATAATAAACCCAATTTATAGAAAGAAAATCACATTCGAATCTAGAATACAAACATTTGAAATTAATAATGTAGGTAATATTGTTGAACCGCAAGAACTTTTCGACAGAATTAAAGACATTGTAATTACTAAAATTAAAAATATGGTTATAACAAACAGTTTACTTAAAGTTAATTTAAGATTAATTTCTAGTTTTATAAGAAAAGAGGAAGAACAAGAATTTAATTTTAAAGCTAAAAGTTAAGTTATATTAAGACCAACAGATTTAGAAGAATATTTTCAAAGATCTACAAATAAATCAATGATAGAGATACAAGAATTTCAAAGAAAACCATCAGGTTAAACCCTATATTCAATAAATAATTTAGAATTATGTGCTAATAGGCATAAGCCTATTTTTGGATCTTGATATATCGATTTACTTAAAAGGATTAAATGTAAAAAGCTGAAATTAATGTAAAAACTAATGATTAGAAATGTTTTCTATATGCAATAACATCAACCTTATATCCACCAGAACCTGATGGAGAAAGAGTATCAAAATATAAAAATGTAGGTTTAGAATTAAATGAATTGTTTGGAAAAGAAAAATCGAATTTCCTGTTGAATTAACAAGAATAGGAAAAATTTTAAAAAATCGGATTATCAATCAGTGAATACATTTATGAAGCAAAACTTATTAAAGCTAATGCTGGTATTGCAACAGAATACACTATTTATCCTCTTTATCATACTATAAATAAACAATAAAACATAATAATGTTCTTTTAATAAAAAATGCAAATAATTCACACTATTGTTGGTTCAAAGATTTATCAAAATTAATTTCAACTCAAACAAATAAACATGGGTACAAAATGTATGCTTGAGATAGATGTTTAAGGTTTTATAATTCACGAGAAAAGTTATATAAACATGAAAATGCTTGTATAGAGTAAAAAGAAGTTAAAATTGATATGCCTGAAAAAGGTGAAAATATAAATCTAAGCATTTTAATAATTCAAAAGACTTCCATTTACAGCTTATGCCGCTTTTGAATGTTTAATACCAAATATTAGTATTTGTCAACCAAATCCAGAAAACTCTTATACAAATAAATATCACAAACACAAAACAATTTATACAAATACATTTCAGAAACACAGACCAATTCCTTTTAGTTATTATATAAAATATTCTAATGGTAATTATAAAGAAGCTGTTGTTTATGTTATTGAAGATGCACCACAAAAATTTGTTGAAATGTTAAAACAAGAATCTAAAGAAATTAGAATATATATAAGAACTGGTACCAATGATAATGACTAATGAAGATAAAATCAATTTTAAAAATTCAAAAATATGTCATATTTGTGAAAATAAATTTACTATTGGTGAAGAAAAAGTAAGACACCATGATCATATAACTGGTAAATATAGACGTGTAGCACATAAAAATTGTAATATTAATTATAAAAGTCCATAATTTTTACAAATATATATTCACAATTTAGCTATGATGTGCATTTGTTTATAAAAATAAATAGTTATTGATCGAAATGGTATTTATGCAGTAACAAATAATCAAGAAAGCTACATTTCATTTAGTAAAAAGGTTGAAGATGGTTTAACTTCAAGATTTTTAGCTACATTTAAATTTATGCCTTCAAGTATTGACAAATTATCAAGTAATCTTAAAAAAGAAGAATTTAGAGAAATAGCTAAATATTTTAAAGGTGAACAACGAGATTTAATAATTCAAAAAGGTGATTATACATATGAATATATGAATTCTAAAGAAAAGTTAAAAGAAACAAAATTACCTAAAAAAGAAAGTTTTCATTCAAAACTTAATAAATCAAAAATTTCTGATGAATATTATTAACGTTCAAAACTGGTTTGGAACAAGTTTAATACTAAACACTTAGAAGAATATACAAAATTATATAACAAATCTGATGTTTTAATATTGGCAGTTATTTTTGAAAATGTTGAGATAAATGTATTAAAGCATATAAACTAGATCCATCTTAGTATTTACAACACCTGGTTTAGAATGGGATGCAATGTTAAAAATGACAAAAGTAAAACTAGATTTATTAAACGATTTTAATATGATCTCAATGATTGAAAAAGGAATTCTTGGTGGAATTTTACTAAGTATTAAACGATATGCAAAAGCAAGTAATAAATATATGAAAAATTCTAATTCTAAAGAAGAATCAAGCTATTTAGAATACCTAGATGCAAATAATTTATATGGTTGGGCATGTCTGAATATTTACCTTTAGGTGGATTTGAATGGTTATATGCAAAAAAAAGAAAGAAAAAAAAAGGCTTTAAAAATATACAAAAATACCAGATAACTATAAATATGGATGTATATTTGACGTTGACTTGGAATATCCAAAAGAATTACATGATTTATATAAAGATTTAACACTTTCACCAGAAGGAGGAAATACGTTGCTAACATTAAATAACAAAGAAAAATATGTTTTACCTTACAGAAATTTAAAATAATGTCTAAGTCTTGATTTAAAATTAACAAAAATTCATAGAGTTTTAACTTTTAAACAATCAAATTGGTTACAGAAATATATAGATTTAAATACTGAAATGAAAACAAAAGCAAGTAATGATTTTGAAAAGGATTTCTACAAATTAATGAATAATTCAGTCTTTCAAAAAACAATGGAGAAAGAAAAGATATTGAGTTAATTAATGATCTAGAAAGATATGCAACAAATGTTTCTAAACCAAACTATGAACATAGAACAATATTTGCAGAAAGTTTAGTTGCTATTCATTTGAAGAAAATAAAAATAAAATTTGTTAATCCAATTGTTATTGGGATGAGTATTTTAGATGTTTCACATATAAACATGTATGATCTTCACTATAAAGTTATGAAACCGAGATATGGTGAAAATATTGATTTATGTTCTATGGATACTGATTTATTTATTTATAACATAAAAACTGAAGATTTCTATGATTATGTGAAAACAACGATAAGGGGATTTGATACAAGTGATTATTTAAAAGATATTGTTTATGGATTACCACCAGTAAACAAAAAGGTTTTGGGTAAAATGAAAAATGAATATTGTGGTAAAATAATGACAGAACATGTTAGTTTAAAATCAAAACTGTATGTTTATAAAGTAAATTAACAAGAATATATAAAATCTAAATGTGTTAAGAAATTTGTAGCTAAAAATGAAATTAAATTGGTTGATTATAAACATTGTTTGGAAACTAAAATAAAACAATATAGAAAAATGGATTTGACTAGATCATACAACCATGCATTATATACTGTTGAAAGTAATAAAATAATTTTAAGTTCTGATTATGATAAAAGATACACATTAAAACGGAATAGATACATTGCCACACGGACATTATAAAATAAAAAACAAACACGAGTCTTAGAAAATAAAACTAAATTTCCAACAACTCTTTTCATATTTAAAATCAATATAATATTCATACCGATTTTTATACACATCCAATAATTCAAAACAGTTAAAACCATCTGATTCTATTAATTCAAATTTAAAAAATTCAAATATTTGTGACACAATATCTTTCTTATTAACTTTTATCTAAATATCAAAATATGTTCTATCTTCTTTAATAAATCAATTAGCGTATTGAATATTTTATTCATTATAAAAATAGTTAAATTTTTAATAACTAGCTCCATTTATATATGAAACAGTAAATATAAAATTAAAACATTTAAATACAAAATTAAAATACAAAAATTTAAAAATTAAAAATCTATTAAATGTTTTATATATAAATGGAAGACGTTCTTGATATCATAAACAACAAATTTTCCTACAATGGAAATCAAGTGTGACTGATTATGGACAAACAAAATTGTCCCTGTTTGAAAGCTAAAATGTTGCTAAAACTTTAGAATGTTCTAACTCTAGAGATGCGGTTATTAAACATGTAGAGATAGACGGTAGAACAAATTATAGTAATATATTAGAAGTCGTGAAACGCGATCTTATAAATATTGATAAACAAGCAATATTTATTAATGAATATGGTCTTTATGATTTGGTTATGGGTTCAAAATTACCAGCAGCTAAACAATTTAAAAATGGGTTACACATGAAGTTTTACCATCAATTAGAAAGTATGGTGAATATAAACTGCAAACAAAATTAAAGATTTAGAAAATTAGGTTGAAAGTATGAAAAATAGTAGTGAAATTGTTTTATATGTCGTCAGAGAAGTAATTCAAGAGGAAGATGGAATAATTGAAAACAAAAATGAAATTGTAACTAAGAAATGTTTCCGGGCTGTTTTGCCGTGGTCTGCTGGTGTTAGGAGTACCAGACGTTTTGTCCACAACTATGGTGGACATCTTCAGTGGCGCGGTCGAAATTTTCTAGGAGAAGGTTTCGCTTTTCTCCTAGAAAACTTCGACCGCGCCCCTGAAGATGTCCACCGTAGTTGTGGACGAAACGTCTGGTACTCCTAACACCAGCAGACCACGGCAAAACAGCCCGGAAACATTTCTTAGTTACAATGACTCCGGCCGTGAAAGCCTACGTTCTCTCAAAAATGAAATTATTTAGAATCATACAACTCCTCCAATCAATAATCATAATAAACATAATGAATTTATTTTAATAAAGAGAAATCATATGTTGGAATATCCTTATTATATCCTGTGCTAGCACTAACAAAAACCTAGAAAGGACTAATAAATGATTTGTACGCACTGAAAAGCAGAGCAAAGCTTTGCAACAAAAAAAAATCTTCAGACATTACCCCCACAATACAAACAATCGACACGTGTTAAAATAATGAGGAAAACAACAGAAATAACTGAAAAAAACAGAGCAACTGAACTTGAAAAAACACCCTAAAGGACTGGAAAATAAATAAATAATACCCTTAATACTCTAAGCATAGGTTAGGTCATCCCCTCCTAGTATGCGCTCCTTGAATTCCCTGTGTTTCCCATGCATGCTCAGCGCCAGCTCACTCCTATAATACCTATTTGTGTTTGTGTGTTTGTGTGTATGGGCAAAATAGCTGAAAAACGAAAAGATCTTTGAACCAAACTTGATATTTAAGTTTGGTATCTTCCAAGAAAATGACACGGAGGTTTTCAAGATAATCTTCCCACCACAAACTACTCTTGACATGGAAACATTTTAGAAAATGTTGCTTTTCTCAAAAATGGCTGTTATGATTTTAATTAAAATCCCGTATATTTAAGATATTTACATCCCGAATAAAATGTATATCGTGATTTTTTTTGGAATAGCCTCTGATGACCTCGTTATTCTGGATGAATTTTGCCGAATGTTGCACAACTGTAAGACATACACAAAGCCTTTCCTAGCAAAAGATGTAGATCTCAATAAGACACAGAGTTTGTTATATGCTTTTTTTACGAGGGGTTAACCGTTTTAGAGGTATACCTTGTTGTTGTTTTCAGTTTTAAAATACTTATTCTTTTCTCAACTTGTCAACTCCTGGCCAGGCAAATAATCGGATTTCAGTCCCATAGCTAACCCATTTTAAAAGATTTGACGGACGGTTTAGGCTAGTGTATTACTTTATTTCTCTTCTAGTTATAAAGAAATAAGTAATAACACCCTTTCTGTCAATGTTTATCGCGATTAGCATCAAGTAGATGGAAGAATAAGCTTTTTAACAGTAATTGGTTACACAGATGTAGAAAAGGCCATGTGAATGGAATATATTTTTTTACATTATTAAACGATACATTTTGTGAACTTCTTACAGTGGCTTCTGCACCAAATGAGTGCTGTAGGCACATTTCGTAAGCATGGTTCATTTATAGTTTAATTCACATTTTAATATTTGTTACAGTAGAAACTCGTTTCAGGAATTCCTTTTTTTGGTTTTTGTTTTTAACTTTTCGTGTTTGTATTGTAATTTTCATAATTTCGTTTCAGTAACAGCTTACCCTCCCATATATGTAGGACTGACAACCCCCTAGGACTTACAATCCAATGCCTAGGGGTCAGAAGCCTGTTGGGGAGCCTACGACACGAAACCACAGAATGGAAAACCTGCTAAGAGGGGCCGGCCCATAGCCAGACGTGGGTATGAGGAAGTGGATGATAATGAAAAGTAGACAAAATTTATGATAAGAGTGGTGATGATGGAGCAATTGGGATGAGTGGCGGGGGAGCCCGGAGGACCAGGAGAAAATCCTACCCAGATGCCGCTTTGTGCACCTTAGTCGGCTTACCACCTTTAATTTTAGTGTTAAGAAGTCTGTTAGTGATTGATGGTTCGTTTAGCCAAGATAATGATAATTTTGTTGGTATTAAAATACGCTTTTATAAGAGAACTTTGCTACAAAATAGTTAAAGACTGTCTGGAACTGAATGGAACGTATCAGATTTGTACTTATAACTTTGGAAATTAAAGGGTTTAATTTGTTTTTCAAGCATCTATGTATAGTAGGTAGATGTAGTATTGCAATTCTCCCAAGCTAGAAGTATAATAAAAATAAATGTAAAAATATTTTTCAGGTGCACTGAATATAAAATAGCATTTAATCAATGTACTATGTTCGCGTGTGTGCGCGCGCGCATGGGTATAGTTTGTGAGGGACGTAACTCAAGAACGATTCACCATATTTGTTAATTAAGCTCATAGCGTTCCAAAATTACGATATGAAAGTTTAGTTTAAATGTTCATTAGTTTAAGATATGTTGCCGTTTAAGGGTCAGTTGGCCGCGTAACGTCAGGCAGCCAACCTTTGCATATGAAAGGTGCAAGGTTCAGCGTTATGGGGCATATATATATAGTTGGTATTGCGAAAAGGAGAGAAGACAGCGCAGTCATAGGGTAGTGTGGAAAGCATGGAATTTGCAATTAACAGCATATGCCTTAGGAAGCGTAACCATAGCAAAGCGGGGAAACCTAGAAATATACAATTAGCCGACGCATTCATAGGAAGGTGCGGGAAACGCTGAAATATGCAATTATATGCGTCAGGGAGCGCATTTACTGTTTTTCCGGACATCTCCTACTGCTCTCCACCTCTTTCATATTTTTTTCTATGATCAAACAGCCTTTTTTAATGCTACCAATGTCATTAGTAAAGAGCAAGTAGATCTGATTGGGCTGATAGTTATTCTTACAACTAATAAAAATTATAATAATACTGATCATCATAATCATCATAATACCAACACCATCACCAATAATAGTAATAACAATATAAATAACAATATTAATAACATTATTAAGTTGAGTTAATGCAATCGATAACTTATTTAACGGTAGCTTTGTGTATTAAATTTCTCCATTTAACCCAAAATATTTCTTGATCGAACGTATTAAGGGTACCGCAATTGCAGTATGACATAGATGGGGTTATCTTTATGTTTTGATGAAATCGCCTTTAGCTAGCTCATGTACCACATAACCTCAAACAACCAACATCTGTAATAAGTAGGGGTAATGGTGTATGATAGATGCCAACATCTGGTAGCATTGTCACGCCCTTCGACAACGTCATATACGCGCCATTTAGCAACATATAACTGTGCTACTACTGCCATCTTGTAGCTGTTAACCGGTTGTGTTCCGTTGGCAATGTGTGATGAGTTCTACAGCGGTTTTCAATTTCTAAAGTTGATATGGTTTTGCGGCATTGCGCGGTCAACTGCCTTAAACGGTAACATTACCTAAGATATTTTCAGGAATAATAAAATATGTACGTGGGCCATTCAGAAAGTGACAGACGATTTCGGATAACTGAATAATTAAGAAAGTTATCAACACAAAAATGTATTTACAGAGTTACTGTACCACACTCTATTTTTCAACGCAATTTCCATTCAGTGAAGATATTTATTGGCACGTGGTACCAGTTTTTCAATGCCGATGTTGCTTTTCACCACCTTTTATTCATATTGGTTTTTTTTAATGCATAAAATGTTCGGCCAATCAAATGTTATAGGCAAGTAACGCAAGTGGTTAGTGATAACGCAGTGAACGAGACTTCAGTGAGGAAACGGTGCCTAATTTACAAGTAATCAAGGAAGAGCCAGTGTGCCCGACAAGAGGAAGTTTATCACTCGTTATAAAGGAATTGTAAAGAAAATGTTAATGAAAGAATTAATTTCACTTAGGTCACCATTCATGACTTTTTGGGTGAAAAGGTTTTCGCAACCGGTGAAAACCTCAACATCTTGGCTCAGAACTTTAACGGTGGAAGAGTAGGCATTGGAACACCTTGATAGTAATAGCGATTACATTAAGAAATAGAGTAAGATGCTGTAATTTTGTAAATAGAATTTTGTGTTCATATCTTTCGTTATTATTTAGTTATGGCAAAACGTTCGTTCCTTTCTGGATCGCCCCCATATATTAGATATTCTAGGAATATTTCAGGTATGATATTCCCAAAGCCGAAACGCGTATTCAGTCGGAATGAAATCTGTACAATAAATCGTAAGCTATTGAGAAAAACTCACTACAAAAAATTTTGTATTTCCTTAACCCTAGAATGCTAAGCTCAAATAGAACTTTAACGCTAACCATACCTGCCTAAAATTCATCAGATCGTGTATAGTCTAATAATGCTTTCTTTATAAATCAATTTCAGAGTGAAAAAGCTTGCAGAAGAAATTACAAATAAACCTCATAGTTTGTATACAATACTATTAAATCTAAAATGAATAAAATTATAGCGAAGAATAAAATATAAAGTGGATATGTTTACAACTCAAATAATAAATTTGATCTTATATATCGATTTTTTGTAACATGAAACTGAAATTGTAATGTCCCATTTTGATTTTATAGTTTAGAGCAATACATTATGTGAAATTCAATTAAAAGTTGTAACAGATGGAGTAGGCCATGCGATGAAATTAGTTTGGATCGTACTTATCACTATACATCAAACTGATTATTTTGCATCATTTCCATAAATAACTTAAATGTTATGGTGATGTTGATTACAGATAGACTTGTCAATTTGCGGCGATAAATTGTAGTCTGGACAACAATAACAACATTTTTCGGTCGTGTTATGTCTCAGTTCCCTAATTACTTCACGCTGTTTGTCTCTTCTCTCATATCTGTTGCTCTTTGTATCATAGGATGCAAATGTTTAGACAGTGTTGCAATGTAAGCCTATGAAGTTGTACCTTTGAGACCTGTTATGTAATATCAGAATATATTTCAATCTGAACAGGTTTGCCATTACTGTGCTTAGCAAAGAAGTTGAGAGTCAGAATTATCTATGGGTTAGTTAGGCAATGTTCAGCATGTTGTAAAAATGCAGAAGACCACGTTCTTGTTTTTCTACCACAAAGGAAAGTGCGACACAGTTGATCAAATGAGTCCATAGCCCTCTTTTTATTAAACCGAGTAACCATTAGAGCTGTGAGGGTTTGTTTGTCAATGTTTGACTCAAGATATTCAGAAGATATCAGCAACTGTGGTTAATTTGGCTTTGGCTAATGTGACAGAGACGTCACATGAACAATACCAGGGTATTCCCTGAAATTTCATTTAACAAAGTCTTCTGGAAAATTATTTTCTATTTTTAATCACTACCTATTATGGTTAAGAAATTCTCTTTCAGAATTTACTTGGCGAATGACATTTTAGTGTATCAGTTACACATAGTAAGTTTCTGCTTGAAGTTCTGATAGCTGTAGTTAGCAGCTCCACAAAGAAATCAGTTTATTAGGGGTTGTCCCTTTTTTTGGTATGGTTTGCATATATCACATATTTATAGGTATTGTCACCGAACATTACTATTTTCATACTAGTTATCGGGTTTCGATGCTACAACATTCAAAATGAACACATTTTGCCTTAAAATAAAAAAAAACTGTTTGGTTGGTGATATATTCCAGGTTTGTAGTGAGTTCCAGAGTTCGGGTGGAGAATTTCCCATATTTCTTAGATAGCAGTAAACTCATTTTGAGACTGGCGTTGTTGTTCCGTTGCTCTGCAATCAAATTTTAAGCAGTTTATTAGGAAACTTACTCTTTCTTTTGGTATTATTGGCACGCATCTCTCAACACAAAATTCATAATCAAATAAAGAGCTGTTAATAAATGATTATTCTTCTTTGCTGCAGGAAATATAATGAAGGTACATTGTCTTCAATTTAGAAGAGTAAAGTTTGAAAGAGTGACTTTACTTTGCACCTTACATTTCAAGCGTTGTCGTCTATCTCTTCTAAAATTACAATTTAGCTCATATATTAAAGCGTCAATGCAATGGCGGTCATCTGACTGGAGCAATATCTTATCGCAGTTGATGTTCATTTCTTTAAAATCTTGTCGCACCTGAAGTTCGTTTGTTTAATCTCCTGTCTTGGTTATCGGTAACAAGATAACAATCCAGTCAGTCAACCTTAAGTTTTAATAACTGCCTGTTCCACAATAATTGTGGTTTCAATTAAATCTGTTACAATGTTTATGTAAAATTTTAACTAGTTAAAAAAGTAGTGAAAATAATCATTATTGGTACTGTTGTAATCATAATTGTCGTTCTTATTATGAGATGAGTGCAAGTAAAATATCGTTTGTTTCCATTTCATGTAATACTTATTAAAAGCTGAAGAAAAAAAATTGTTCCTTATTTTTATTGTTGCTGTGGATAGTCGTACATTGTGTGTAGGCACGGTCGGCCATATCATAATTCAGAAAGTAGTGAAGAAAGAAAAAAAAAAAAAACATTCGGTAAATAAATATGATCGAATGCGTCAGCTACCGTTTGAGAACAAATATAAGTATTACATTCATAACCTGATAAAATCTCCCTTCCTATATATTATAAATTATTAATAGTGTATTTCACTGAATTGTCCCATCAAATACAATCTGTGTTTTTATCTCTTAGGACAATTGACTCACGTTGCTTCGCTCAGGTTGTGAATTATCGGCAACATGGAAACACAAGTGGTGTTACTTATGATTATTTCTTCTGAAAGGAAAACCAGAAGCCACTCAACTGGATCATTATTACACGAAATAGCAGCGCTGATTGGACCAGGCTGAGTGTGTTCAATGTTCCTTACTGGAAGTTTCTTTTTTTGAATTCTAAATACTTATTTTCCATTTACGCCCATGCATTGCAATTATTTCTGCCCCTGGAAAAGATGAAAAGCTGAGAAGTTCCTTCCGCATTACGGTCGGCTTCTCCGATATTCTCTGCTTGTAACCTCTTTGATGAATTACCTAGTTTCCTTTTCATCCTCTGCACTGTACTTAACATTTCTTTTGTAATTTTTTCCACTTATGCATTCTGTTCTTCATTTGATAAAGTATTTTCGATATTACTTGGTGGCAAAAGATCTTGGTCAGCCTGAGTAGCATGGAAATTAAACTGCAAGTTATCCTCAATTTTCAGACGTGTCTTCCAAATATATTTTTAATATTTCATCCTCTGGAATAATTCATATATATTACGAAACTATCTTAAGCTAAAATATAACACACTTTACTGGGCATAACTCAACAAAAACATAAGAAAATGATATATGGTTGCTAGGAAATTCGCTGCTACCAATCAGGAATACGGGCATGAGCTGTCAGGCACTGAAGTAACATATTAAAGCATTACTCGAGCCAACCCCGCGAAAACTCGCAAAACAGTCTCAGTGTAAAATTTAGTCGCTCGATTCCCGAATAAATACGGTTAAGGAATACGCAGGAATACACTCATTGTATAAGATAAACTGGCGATGGTAACATTGGCGCACACAAAGCGGTTAAAAAAGGAATTGTTTTCAAAACGATGCGTAAATTACTTGCCGGTTAGTCATTCTTGGATTGAGACAGTTTATTTCCCAGAACTTCTTCGTAGTATAAGCCATTTGGATATGAAACATTTAATTTTTTGTCTTTAGGTTGTTTTACGAAGGATCTTGCAAAGAGTTCTGCTTTCAAACCATCATTTGAGGATCCCATATTTTAAAGAGGTGACTATCGCTTCAACCCCCTATAACCTTATACCAAGTGTTCGTTGGAACTATTGCTGTAAACGTTTGTCTGTACTAAGTTTAACTAGACAGAAAGATACGGTTTTGCACGCACAGTTTGTAGAAGCTATAGTATAATAAATCAAAGAGTATAGAGAATCTACGTAAGTGTAATACAGATTTTTCTTTCTTTTCTTCATTCTTACTTAATTTATAATGTCCTTTCTCTGCACGTACTATGTACATAGTATATCGATAAGGTATTATATTCCACCAAAGAATTTGTACCGAGATTTCACCGGAAATACATGTTTTCAGACATCCTGCAACCAAAAGAAGTGTTTTCAGAAAAAAGGTCAGTGTTTGTGGCTGTCTGTGTGCGTAACTGTGTGTGTTTGGGTGTGTGGACAGCATAGCTCAAGAACGAAAAGACCGTTAAATACCAATTTTGGTATTTAAATTTAATATCCTCCAAGGATGCGACACGAAGATTTTTACGATAATCCCCCCCCCCCATCTAAGCTACTCTTTACATCGAACAATTTTTTGAAAATGTTTTCTCAGAAATGCTGTAATGATGTTGATTAAAATGCCATATACTAAAAGATGCTTACTTAGAAAATAAAATGTATATCTGGAACTTTCTGGCAATAGCCTCTGAGAATCTCTTTATTCTGGACGAATTTTGCATAGCTGGTAAACCGTATGACATAAACCAAACAATTTCACAGAAGAAAACATAGATCTCTTTAAACACATCATTTATGTATTATATATTTTTTGTAGACTTGATCTTTGTGACATATATACTTACATTTTTCTCATACGGAAACTTATTAACCCCTAATCTCCCAAAGAGACGAAATTCAGTCACAGAGCAACTAGATTTTAGAAGATTTGAGTATCGTTGTGGCTTGGTGTATTTTAGATTTCCCTTCTACGCGTAAGAAACTCCGTGTAAGAGCATTTTTTCCATAGCTTCCTTTATTGTAAGGTTGCCTCGTGGACAAAGCTTAGCAAATGCATACTTTCACAAAAACACATATAAATGGTTGAATATAGCAAAAAGAAATAGCGTAATAAACAATATACAGTATAAAAGCTCAACACTGTTTATCTGGAGCGGATTGAACTAGAAGAATGAGCTTTTTAACAGTAGTAAGCAACAGAGATGTATAGAAGGTTATGTGAACAGAACACAACAGATTTTTTTTATTGTAGTATTTTCCAAAGTTTACGAAATATTTGGTGCTAAATGTTTCAAACATAAAGTGTATGGTAGAAGCAACTTAGGACTTTCCGAAACTGCTTTTTCTTTCCCTTTGTAATAGGTTGTTACTATGGTTCTTTGAATTGATTTCTCTCTATTTCAGATTAGCGTTTTAATTTTGTTTCAGCATGTTGTGTTTAGCCTGTGTCTATTCCCTAAATTTAAATAATAATAATAATAATAATAATAATAATAATAATAATAAAATAACAATTGTCGTGCAGTCATCAAGCATGACTAACTATGGATAGAAGATTAACTTTTAATGAATACTATAAACGTATGCGTATAGATATGTGTCTTAGAGAGAACGGTGTGTATACGTAATCTTATTGTTGTTGCTGTTAATTCATTTAAAAACGTTTTATTTAAAATACTATTCTCAAGCAGAAAAATAATAATTCTCAGAATATTAGAATATGTAGCTCCCTTGTTTGTTTACTAAACTAGTAAAAAGTAGATGTACTAATATCAGAAACCTTATAAGATTCTGTCTCCTACTCTAGACAGGCTTTTTGGAGAAATCCCTCTCTTAGCAACATATCAGATAGTTTGCTGTATTTACTCCAGACAAATATATTGTAACGAACTGATCATCAGTAGCTGTCAGAATTATTTAGGATATTACAATGTTTATATTAGTTAAATTGGAATGCACTTTTAAATTCTTACCCTTCTGGTATATAATGGATCACTTCATCACCTAACTTCTCTATTGTCCCACTTGAACCAACTGCGTATCTCGTATAATGTTTAAGTTGCTTCATGATGTAAAAATTCTGATATGACGTCATGAAGCTCGTGCTGTACCAACAATTTTAGAGTAGGGTTCCTTTTAAACATACTTAGGAAAGTTAAATAAAATTATCTGACTAATTCTTCTTTAAACTGGTTCCAACAAAAACGAAGTATTTGTGGCGAATTTGTGTTTAAGATAAAAGGAGTATCATAAATCTTCAAGTCACAGTAGATGCCTTACTTTGGTTTCCTCATTTTATCAGACTTTCATATGCACACAATCAAAAGTAGATTCTGCTTAGCATTATACGATAATTGTTAAGATAAGACATGGTTGGGTTTTCATACGTCTCTAACTGTAAAACATTATATTGCTCCTGCATACATATTTGCATACCTGAATACTTATGTAATTATTATTATTATTATTATTATTATTATTATTATTATTATTATTATTATTATTATTATTATTATTATTATTATTGTGAAAATAGAGTTATTTTACATGCAATATTTAGACTATCTGTAAGTGCATCATCTAGAGTTAAGATTGGGTAAAATGTATTAGAGAAATTCTTAGTTACAAACGATTTTCGTCAAGCTTGTAGTTTATCACTAACCCTTTTCAACATATTTATAAAACAAGCGTTACAAAATTGGAAAACTAAATGAGGATATATGTAAATTCTCATAGACAATTCTACAATTTATATCCCAAGATTCGCAGATGACAAAATAGTTATAGCTCAACACTATGAAGATTTAGAACATATGAGTAAAAAGTTATTAAAGTATGTAATAGTTTGGGATTAAAAATTAATTTAAAAATAATATCAAAAATAGTTTCTCCTTGCAATAAAGCCTTTATATACGGCAAAACGTGGTAGAGAGAGACAGAGAGAGAGAGAGAGAGAGAGAGAGAGTAACAAAATATATAACGGTTTACAATTGAATGACATTTTTAAAAAGAAAACAATTGAATTCGGAGTAGAAATTACAAATATAGAAAAATTGTAGAAAAAATCAAGTATATCAATTAATGTTTATGCTTCTGAAAAACTTATTGTATATCTGCTTTATCGTACTAAAATAAACAAGTAAAGATAAAAACACGAGAAAATAGTTCTTAAAGTTTAACGTACAATTTAACATTGTTTCTTGTCTTAGAATTTCATATTCTCCTGCAGCAATTTGTCATTAGCATTTGTCGTGCTAAAATATACAAGCAAAATAAAAACACGAGAAAAGAGGTTTTAAAGTTTAATATACTATTTAACACTGTTTCTTTGTAACTCCTAGAACTTCATTTTCTCCTACAGCAATTTTTAAACCATCAGCACATGTCAACTCTCACGGACAGTTTACATAACATCCTAGCAATATATAAAGCAAAGGAAAACTGCAAGCAATGATCGGTGTCAAGCAGCACTCTGCCCGAAAATAGTCTCCATTTCTCGGCCACTAATATGATGTTGGTGAGGTTTGGGGAGGTACGCTGGGTGCTCTATTTCGCCCGTGGTTTAAGATGGGGAGGGCGCAGGTTTAATAATCGGTGGTACTGCATGCCCGGATGATGACGGGGCACGTAGAAGCACCCTGTGTGAAATCTGTTTTTTAAACTTTGAATCATAATGCTCTATATACTTGTTTAGTTATTAATGCTTATTATTGTATTTTCAACTAGAAATAGACATATAGAAGAATATTATCAAATAGCTACTCATAAGTTGATAACAGACATGAAACAATTTCATAGAAGGCAATCTGTTTGGGTTGTAAATTATATAGATAATTTAGAATTGTGAGCTAAAGGTTATGATTGTCTTTTTGTTTCTTCGTTTATTGATTTAAAAAAAATAGAAGATAAAGATAAGAAAGCTATACTAAATGTTAAAAATAATGATCCGAAGATTTCTTTATGCATTAAAATCTTCTTTATATACGGTTAAACGTGGTAGAGAAAGAGTAAGACAATATATAATAAGAGATTTAGAATTGCATACAATTTTCGGAAAGGATGAAATTGGATCCCCAGTAGAATTAACAAATTTAGAAAACTTATAGAAAAAATCAATTATATCAATTAATGTTTATACTTATAAAAACTTATTTTTTATCCGCATTGTCGTACTAAAAAAAACAAGAAAAATAAAAACACAAGAAGGTAGGTTTTAAAGTTGAACATAGAATTTAACAATGACTGGATGCTGACGGGTCACGTAGAAGCTACCGGTGTAAGAAATGTTTCGTAAATTTTGAATTATTTTACTATACTCACTTTTTAGTTATTGGTGCTTATTATTGTATTTTAAACAGGAAATAGGCATACAGAAGTACATTATCAAATAGCTACAGATAAAGTAATAACAGAAATGAAAGAATTTCAAACAAGGCAATCTGTTTGGGTTTTAAATTCAATAAATGATTTAGAATTGCGTGTTAATATGCATAATTCTATTTTTGGGTATTCATTTATAGATTTATCTAAAAAGTAAAGACAAGAAATCTATATTTAATGTTAAAAATAGTGATCAAAAATAATTTCTCGATGCAATAAAATCTTCTTGATATACGCAAAATGTGATGGGGAAAGAGTAACAAAATATATAAATAAGTGTTTAGAGTTGTATGCAATTTTTGAAAAGGAAACATTTGACTTCCCAGTAGATACAAGAAATATAGAAAATTATACAAACAATGAGGTATATCGATTAATGTGTATACTTGTAAAAACTTATTGTATATCCGTTTTATAGTACTAAAGCGCATCAGCATATTTTTTAGTTAATTAGATTGTTTAAGTTAGTTACTAAGTAAAATATAATGTATATATTGTATCACAATGTATATTGGAAGTTCAGAGAGCCTGTTCCTGGAAGGCATTTCTAACTTTAAACGCAGAGTTCTCAAACGGCTATTTCAGTGCTTACGATATCTGTTTTTGTATTACGAGAGGGGAAAAGATGCTATTATTTAGCCACGTCTCGGAAAGTGAATGTGGATGTGACATTCAAATAGGGGAATCACGAGAAAATTGGGGTAAGAATCACGTGAAAGACGTGTTGATCAATTGGAATTAATCAGGTCACGTCAGAAGCGCACCCGAAACTATTTTATACGCCCAAATGGGCCAATGAGATTGCGAGTTGAGAGTTGTGCGCGTGGGTGGGATTTGCTATAAATGTGGAATATTCAACATAAATTTCATGCAGTTGAAATGCGACTACACGCGGAACCTGCGACGCTTGAAACAAGGAATCCACGTTAAAAATGAGGTGTCTATCGATTTTAAAGGCTATAATTGTGATTCAGTCAATGTTGCGAGTTAACACCGCGCAGAACTGGTGTAGAAAGTTAAAGAGTCTACAATAATTCTCCACGTAACAGTTGCACTTATCGGGGCGTAAATTCAAGTTACCTTTGTGCGCATCACGCTCTAGTTCGAGAGAAATTACCGAAATAGAATCGCGCCAGGAAGTGTTTCGAGATCGCCTGAAAAGGGAAATAACCTTTGATCAAATGAAAGTGCCGACGTTTATTTTGAGCAATTTTCCCGTACCATCCCTTGAGCTCACCTGAGCTCAGTACCTGAGCTAAATATAAATAAGTCTCAAATGCTCGTCGCTGAGTCCGCAAATAGCCGAGGAGCGTCAGGAATCAACTTCATCAGTTGCATCACCGGAGTGAGGACCAGCCGCCGCTGCGCAGTAGTAGTAGTAGTAGTAGCAGCAGCAGCAGCAGCAGCAGTAGTAGTAAGGGCGCACAACTGCAGAGGTTATTAGCGCCCTATGGTAAACAAAACAAAAAGCAACTAAAAATTAAAAGCCATAAAAAACGCTAAGCAGGAGTACCGCACAAGAAGTCATGGAGATCATAAAACAGCCTAACATTACAATATTAAAACCGAGGGACTGAAAGGTCGGTAAAAAGATGAAACCCCGTGATAAAATTAGATCCGACTATACATTCCGCATCGGCGAGGAAAAGTTGAAAGTCCCTCACATGCAGCAGGATTGTCGCTAGCAGGGTGGGGATTTCAGGAGACAGAGACCACGCAGCACAGTAAAAAGGCGACACTCGAATAAAAAATGACGCACAGTCATAGGCTCATTACACGGAGCACATTGAGGAGCGGCTTCCCCACATAAAAGGTACTGATGGCTAAAATGGCAATGTCCAATACGCAGTCGCGCTAAAATCACTTCATCGCGGCGAGATGCGAGCGAGGAAGTAGTCCAGGAGACAGGAAGGGACTTGACCTCTCTGAGTTTGTTCCCACACACCCCGGACCATTCCATGAACCAGCCCGAAAGATGGCTCGGCGCAGGAGGACACGAGCATTATTGGGAGGAACAGTGGCGCTAAATACAGTAGGATTCAAAATTGCAGACTTGGTAGCTGCGCCCGCTTGCTCATTCCCGCTCACACCCACATGGCCAGGAACCCAAACAAACGACACGCTGACTCCAGCATCAGCGAGCGAAAGCAGGCCATCCTGAATACGCTGTATCAAAAAAAAAAAAAAAAAAAAGGTATGGATACAGATCACGCAGGCCCTGTAGTGCACTGAGGGAATCGCTACACATAACAAATTGACTAAAATCCTGTCCCCGATAAAAAGGAGAGCCTGATAGATACTGAAAAGTTCGGCGGTAAAAATTGAACACTGTCCCAATAGGTGAAACGCGTAACTCCGTGAATTAAAAACAAAAGCAATTCCCACACCACGGTCATCCTTTGAACCATCCGTGAAAATAAAACAATGGTTGGGAAACTCGGCCTGCAACTCTAAAAAGGTGGAGCGGAAGGCCGAGGGCGGAGTCACTGATTTCAGCATGGATGCCAACCGAAGGTGGACCGGGGTGTCGCAGCGTAACCAAGGAGGGGATGAACATTTCCCCAGTGACAGCAGATCCGGTAGCTGAACATCCAACAGCCGAAGGAGTTCACGAAAATGAACCCCGGCAGGAAGCAAGGCCAGCGCACTAACAGCATATTGAAAGTCAAGAGACTCGTCAAAGAATAACTTGAAAGACGGGAGATCCGGCAAGGCATCGAGGCGGAGAGCATAGCTGCAAAGAAGCACCACACGCCTGTGGCACAGCGGAGGTTCAGCAGCCTCAGCAGACAAACTAATAACTGGGCTGTTCGGAAACGCACCCAGTGCCAGACAAATCCCTCGATGGTGAACTGAGTTTAAAAGATGTAAAACTGAACGACACGCCGAAGAATAAACAATGCACCCGTAATCAAGTTTAGAGCGAAGAAGCGAACGGTATAGCTCTAATAGTACAGTGCGATCTGCTCCCCAGGATGTGCCACATAAAACCGTAAAATATTAAGTGCTCGAACACATCGAGCCCTCAGCGAAGAAATACGAGACGACGAGCTGAGCTTGTCGAACACCAGACCAAGAAACTTCACAGTTTCGGCAAAGGGCAGCGGTACCGGTCCAAGATGTAGGGAAGGCGGTGGGAAACGTTTCCGACGCCAGCAGTTGACACAAACGGTTTTCTCGGCAGAAAAACGGAAACCATTTGCAACGCTCCAACTATGCAGACGGTCGAGGCAAGCCTGAATGGGACGCTCCAAAAGGCATGTGCGGCGAGAGCTGCAATAAATTGCAAAGTCGTCAACAAATAAGGATGAGGAAATTCCAGCAGTAAGACAATCAGCGATAGGATTGATGGCGATGGCGAAAAGGGTGCAGCTAAGAAGCGAACTTTGAGGCACTCCGTTCTCCTGATTACGAATACGAGAGCAAACAGAGGCCACAGCACACGAAACACCCTGTTAAACATGAACTCCTGGAGGAACACAGGAAGACGGCCACAGCAGCCCCACTTGTGCAAGGTACACAATAAACCAGTCCTCCAGCAAGTGTCATAAGCTTTTTCTAGATCGAAAAATATGGCCACAGTTTGGCACTTGCGTAGAAATCCATTCAGAATGTGAGTCGAGAAGGAGACGAGGTGGTCAGTCGAGGAGCGGTATCGGTGAAATCCGCACTGGATATTGCAGAGCAGTTTCTCAGACTCGAGCCTCCATCGTAACCACCCATTGATCATGCGCTCCATCACCTTGCAAACAGCACTGATGAGGGAGATAGGACGGTAACTGGAAGGAAATCTACGATTCTTTCCCGGTTTTAAAATGGGAACAACGGTGGCTTCACGCCAAGCCGCAGAAAACAAGCCCTCTTGCCAAACACGGTTATATAGTTTCAGGAGATACAGTTTACTATCAGAAGAGATGTGCTTAAGCATTGCGATATAGATACTATCAGGTCCTGGGGCGGAGTGCCAAGAAGATGCTAATGAGGCATCCAGCTCTCGCATGCTAAAAAATATGTTATAGCACTCGGTGTTAGAGGACCGGAATGAGAGACCCTGAGACTTCGCGTCCGCCTTAATGGCACCGAACGCCAGGTGATAATTGGCGGAACTAGACACATCTGCGAATGTGCTACCAAGGGCGTCTGCAACAGCAATCGGATCAACGACGGCGTCGGTGTCCACGAGTAGCCCCGGTATTGAAGCACCAGGCTGCTTACCGGCAACACGGCGGAGTTTCTCCCACACAACGGATGAAGGTGTGCGATTAAACGTAGACACAAACGAATTCCATGAAGCCCTTTTGCTATCCTGAATAATTTGGCGGGTCCGTGCGGGTGTTTGTTTAAAATGGATCAAATGCTCCAGCGTAGGGTGATGGCGAAATACCCTAAGAGCCCTCCTACGAGCACAATTGGAATCGCGGCACTCGGTAGCCCACCAAGGGACCGTTAACCGTCTAGGGTAGGTCGATGACCGCGGTATTGACTGTTCGGGAGCGGAGATCACGACAGAGATGAAATGCTCGACCATCTGGTCAACGGAGTCGAACTGGCGGTCACTGAAAACAGCCAGAGTGGAAACGAGAGCCCAATTCGACTTAGACAGCTGCCAAGAAATCGCTAGCGATGAGGAAATTAGCTGTGATATAAGAGTAATGACACAAGGGCAATGATCACTGGAATGAGTGTCTGATACTACGTTCCACTGAAAGCGGTGAACAAGCTGTGCAGAGCAAACGGATACGTCCAGGTGGGATAGCATGGCAGAAGAATCGGAAATGAAAGGAGGTTCACCGGTGTTCAGAACAGAGGGAATATATTGATCGAAAAGGTCAGCAAGAACAATCCTCCGTGCCCAGGCCCTAGTGGAACCCCATAGAGGATGGTGGGCATTAAAATCACCCAGCAGAAGAAAAGGTGCCGGGAGCTGTGACAAGAGATGGAGCATGTCAGCGGTGCAGAGGATAGACGAAGGCGAAACGTAGACATTACATACAGTAAAGGAGAAACCAAGAAGAGTAAGTCGGATAGCAACAGCTTTCAAGGTAGTAGTAAGCGAGACTGGCTGACCGCACAAGTCATTGCGCGTGTGGATCATAACACCCCCTTGAGCAGGAGAGCTCTTCTCTGGTTTAATATCAAACCGCATGGGAAGGTATTGGTGCAGGGCACATGCATCGTGGGGGCGAAGCTTTGTCTCCTGCAAAAACAGAACCAGAGGGCTATATGACCATAGTAACAGCTGCAATTCCGCCCTATGAGTACGGACACCGTGGATATTCCACGTCAGGAGAGCCATGGATCACAGTTAGAGGCTTAATAGGTTACCGAATAATCATGATATGAGTTTGCAGCTCGGATGCAAACGAATGGTGGAAACAAAGTAATTGAAGTTAAGGTGGGCGTTTCTTGTTCTTTACACTTTTTGGACCCACAAGAATATAGCCACTTTCGTCGCCGGTATCCGCTGATGTTCGGGATGCGGAAGATCCCCTGCGGCTTGTAGTACGAGAACGGTACTTGGAAGGTTTATCAGTGGCCTTGAGTTTTTTGCGACTGCGCTCATGAGGCGAAGTGACAGATGGTGTCAGTCGAACTAGCGTCTTACGAGCAGGTTCTGGAGAAATAGACCTTGAGGCAGTGGGTGCTATGGATGTTGACTGTAAGGTTGTTTTGCTCGGCGACTGCTTTGTTTGCGTACACGCGTCGGCTACGGGCACGGTTTGTAGTGCCACTGAGGAAGCAGCGGTGCGGCGGAGCGCTGATGCGTAGCCTGAGATGTTCGCAGGTTATAATTGTTGGAGCGACGCCGGGCTTCAGGAAAAGTTAGGCGTTCCTTAGCCCGCAACTTCTGGATGGCTTTTTCCTCAAGAAAACGCGGACACTGCCGGGAGTTGGATGGATGGTTCTCTTTACAATGGACGCAGCAAGGGTCCCGAGTACAAGCAGTTTCTCCATGAGCAGGTTGGCCGCAACGTTCAAATGTAGCGCCGAAGGTGCACCGACTCTGTGTATGTTTTCTAACACGAAAACAACGCATGGGATTCGGTACATAGGTCTCAGGGCAGCGCGTTCATAACCACAATAAGGTGCCTCAGGTAAGGTGGTACCTTTGAACGTTAGGAATACCGTTCGCAACTCAACCGACTGACCATCACGTTTACCTAGAAGACGGTACGCCTGACATACACCCTGGTCGGAGAGATTGGAATCTAAGTCTGCATCTGAAAGACAGTTACCACGCCTCTACAAGTATTCAGAGATTTATTTGGGGCTACCGTTATTGGGTATGAGCCCAACAAGCCGGCAGTCAGGAGCTTCTTAGACTGGTCTTCGGTCTTGGTTTCCACTAACAGCTTACCGTGTCTAGTCCTGGTTGCGTTGCTTACTTTACCACAGATTCTATTTATTTCCCGTTGAATATAAAAGGGGTTAATATCTCGCATAGTTTTAGATTCGCAAGCCAAAGTCACTATCAAAGAGCGGTCAAATGGAAGAGCTTTATGCGGAGGGATCATGATGAAATAGCCCCCTTCCGGTACTGTTGGCGTCAGCCTGCCATCCGGAGGAAAGAGAAAAAAGACACCAAAAAGTACTTTCCGGTCTGTGCCTCCTGGGAGAGCCCTCCCAGACCGATCTCATGGAGTACTTAGCAGGAGTTACCCTCCGGCCTCCACTACTGGTCCATACGGGTAAGCCCTTCACAATGCACAACCCGGCTTTATGCCCCTACCACAGCTATAACCACCTGTGGTCCCCCACTTTAGGCCATGATGTGTAATGACACATTCATGGATTCAGGGGACTTGTGGTTGAATACACCGGGTTTCCGATAGGTGTAACACGTCCGGCCCGTGATTCTAACCCGACGACCTGCACTGGTTGGGAGATCATCACGGTCCGGGCTACCAGAGAAACTACGTGGGTGTACATATCGGTATGGACGAGCTCCGCACCTAAGGCTTACACATAGGGGCAGTGTGAAGGGTCCATTCAACCGTCACACCTGAGACCTCCGAAGAGCACACAAGTTGGAAGCCGCGCTGGAACCGTGGGACAGGAACCACGGAGATAGAAGAAAGAGCCCTGTTGGTGAGGCAGGAGTTAATAAACCTAAAGCCTTAAAACTAAATAACATGAGGCGGAACATGAGGCGCGTAAACTCGCACCCACAAGAATATACACAAACGAACGCGCAGACATACGCAGACACGAACACAAAACGTGGCCCAGTAGATGGTGATGGGAAGGATGAAATGGCGGTGATTTGCTCGGTAACCCCCGTTTGCGCCAAACCTGTACCTACCGTAGTAGGCACCTGGGGGGACCCGCTGCGCAGCCCAGCACTTGAAGTACATCACCCAGATCTTCCAGATCCCCCGCATCAGCTTCACATTCTCCTGTAGCAAGTTTTATGCCATGAAATTCTGTCAACGCTAACGACTGGTTATACAAATTCCCATTAATATATAAAGCAAAGAAAAACTGCAAGTGATTTGGTCGGAGTCAGGCAGCACTCTGCCCGAAGATCAGTCTCTATTTCATGGCCGGATATATGCTGTTGGTGGGGTTTGAGGAGGCTCGCCGAATGATGACAGGGCAGGTAGTTGCTCCCGATGTAAGATCTGTTGTGTAAATTTTGAAACATATTACTGTACTCAGTTTGCTAAAGCTTTTAATGCATGTTATTGTATTTCAACTAGAAATAAACATATAGAAGTATGCTATCAAAAATCTAAGATAAAAGTATAACCGAAATGTAATAATTTTAAAGAAAGCAATGTGTTTGAACTTTAAATTCAATAAATACTTAGAATTGTGTGGAAATAGACATCATTCTATTTTTGGGTACTTCATATATCAATTTATCCCCAAAAAAGTAAACATAAGAGAGCTAATTTAATGTTAAAATGGTGATCAAAATGTTCTTTCTTTGCAATAAAATCTTCTGTATATACGGCAAAACGTGGTAGAGAAGGAGTAACAAAATGCTTAAATAACGGTTTAGAGTGGGATGAATTTTTTGAAAAAGAAAAAATGAATTCCCAGTAGATATAAAAAACATAGAAAGCTCAAAGAAAATATCAAGTATATCAATTAACTTTTATGGTTAGGAAAAAGTTACTGTATATCCTATTTATCATACTAAAATAAACAATAAAAATAAAAACACAAGAAAATAATGTTTAAAGTTTAACATCTATTTTAATACACATTCCTTATAATCCTTATAATTTCATATTACCCTACAGCAATTTTAAACCTTGAATATATGTCAGGACTGGTTACACAAATTCAGAAAATTATTATAGTAAGCAAAGAAAAACAGCAAGTCATTTGGTCGGAATCAAGCAGCACTCTGCCCGCAAAGCAGTCTGTATTTCACGGTAGGAAACCCCACACGAGCCTACTATGGTAGGTGCCGGTTAGGCGCACCCGGGGTCCCGAGACACCTTGACTCCCTTTGTGGGCAACCTCTCAGTGGTGACGGAGTCAGTAGGTCACAATGCCTACCCACGTGTAGGCCGTGCGTGGAGACCCGAAAGGAATATCCTAGTTGGTTGATGGTTGCGTATATGAACCTGGGCTTCTCTATTTCAGTAATTGGGGAATGGTGCGCAACCTAACACACCACTTTGGTTTCTGCTTCACCTAAATGAGAGGCTAGGAATTAACCCAACCGTAGGCAATTGGCCCAGACTAGTTATTATACCGAACTCCAGTGTGAGTGGGACGGCGCGCCCGCTATATTCTCTGTGTAGGCATGTCACCCCAGGGGGTGACCTCTTGTCGGGCTCTGTGGTGGATGGAGATCACCGGGGGATGAATTTTTAACTACCTTTATGACACAAAAAACCAAAAACATTAATATTGGAAAATAAGTAGTCGAGTCTTGTGATCCTCGTTACTTGGTGATAAATTGGACAGAGGAAGGGAGGAAGTTTTTCACGTTGAACCCTTTTATAATTCAAAAGGATCTCGACGCAGTAGCTGACCCTGTGAAATCCTGTATTAGAGCACGCTGCTGGTTGAGGCCTTCTCCGCATCGCAGGCTGCCAGAATACTGAAAGCCAAACTGTTAGCCAGCTTCCCCGTGAAGGTAGAACTGCATAATACGCTAAACTCCTCACGCAGTGTGATCACCACCCGCGTTTTTGACGGATTAAATACTGAGGAGATTCAGGAGAACATGGCGGATCAAGGCGAAACATCTGTCTATCGGGTTCAGCGTAAAGTCTATGGAGAATTCTTACCTACCCGTACCCTCTTCCTAACTTTTGATCGGGTAGATCACCCTCAAAGATTAGGGCAGTGTAAGAAGTCATCGAGGTTGGGCCTTATATACCAATCCGCACAGATGTTATAAATGGCAACGTTTTGGCCATACGCGAGTATTTTGCAAGGGTGAATCCAACTGCGCCAACTGTGGTGACCTATCCCACGATGGTGTGTATAGTTCACCGCCATCGTGCATGAATTGTGATGGCGAACATTCATCTAGTTCCCAAAACTGTCCCCGTTTTACAGAGGAGAAAGCCATCCAGGAGATCCGGGTGAAAGAGAAGGTGCCCTCCAAACCCGGACTCTCTTGTGACTCCGCCAAACCTCTGTCCTGAAGTTCGGCACGTTTAGCTCTGTTGTGGCTAAACCGGTGCCATGTCGGGAAATCGCAACACAAACTAGCGATATAAACGGGACAACTATCACTAGCCAGAACAGTGCCCAACTCTACCTTACCTTCCAAGTCGGCATTAACTTCTGTCAGCCTGCAGAGCAGCTTAGTAACCTTCTCACCTAAAGCTTCGACCTCGGGAATCAAAACGTCTAAGCTTGCGGCGTACTCTGCGCCCGCTAAGGAATTCAAGACCAGCTATGTCCGGCAAGACTTTCTGAAAGATAGTGTTAAGATCATTCCCAAAACATCTAAGCGAAAGCAAAGTCCACGCCACTCTCCACGGAGATCCTCTTCTGAGGAATCTTCTGGGGGAAGTACCGATCGGCCACTACCATCTTCGCCGATCAGTACCTCTAGTCGTTTCTGGGTTCTCGAACCGAAATTGTTTATGGGAAAGGGGTCCTCCCCCGTGGGGGTGATGATCAAGAGGCTTCTGCCGTCAGTTGCAAACGCACAGTGTGTAAGGTGCCGAACAAAGTGTTAGTCCGACACCAAAAAAGAATAAATTGAACCGACCAAGGCCGCCCAATATGCAGAAACGGCTTTCAATTTAGAACTTATCCATCATAAAGACTATGGCCAACCTACAGTGGAGCATACTTGAAGTTAGATCACATCGACCAGAGCTTGAATTGTTGTCACATCATCATCAGCCCTTGGTCGTATGCTTAAAAGAGACCAAGCTCCGTCCCCGGGCACCGTTACCATCAAGCAGTACTCCTTCGTACGCTGTAATTTATCACCGGATGTTGGTGTCCGAGCACAAGGAGGCACTATGATGCTTATCCGAGATGATATATTTGTCGAACCCGTACTTTACATTCTGACACCCAGTCCGTCGCTATAAGGATTCAGTTCCCTCCGGCATTTTCACCATTTGTAGTCTCTATTTGCCTCCATCTGCTGACCTCTTGCACAAGGACCTAAAAGATTTAGTTGCGCAGATGCTTCCATCATTCTTGTTGTAAGGAGACGTGAATGCCCATCACCCACTTTGGGGCTAACTTTGGGCGTGTGCGAGATATATCCTCATTGCAAACTTCTTGGATATAATAATTTAGCTCTCTTGAACACCGGAGAGCCCAGCATTCTTTTTGACGCCTTTCATACTGTTTCATACTTCCATATAGCTCTTTGCTCACCCCAGTTAGCAGTTTCCTTAATATGGGATATCATCTATGATTTGCATTAAGGTGTCCAATTCCCACGTCTTATTATTCTCTTGACGCATCCTTTATGTTCCTCCCGTTTACCAAACTGGCGCATCGATCAAGCAAACTGGAATTTGTATTCCCGCTTGGCTGTTTTAAATATGACGAGCACGCCTCTGTGAACTATTTAGTCAAACACTTTACAGAGGTAGTTCTATTCTCCGCTGAGCAATCAATTCCTTGTTCCATTGGCCAAACTTGTCACTTTCCGGTACCTTTGTGGACCAATGAGTGTCGAACTGCTATTCGTGCCCATAGGCGTGCTCTCAGGGTTTTCCAGCGTCTCCCTATACTGGAAAACCTAATGCACTATAAGAAAATGAGTGCTCAATCTCGACAAGTTATTATGAGGATTAAAAAGACATCCTGGAGCAACTTTGTAGCTGCCTTTAATAGACATACCCCTGCCTCTGTCGTATGGAATAAGTTGAGACGTGTTGTCGACAAATCAACCCATATGCCAATCGCTGGTCTCAGAACCGCTACCGGTGTTGTTAACACGTTTTACGTGGCTAACACTTTGGGCCGTGCTTTCGCTCAGCACAATTATCCCCCTGAGTTCCTTAGAGTTAAGGATCAGGCGGAATCTCAAGTGTATTCCTTTCGTTCCGGAAACCTTGAGGATTACAACCGTGTTTTCACCATGGCGGAGATAGACCATGCACTTAAATCTTCGCGGTACTCTGAGCCTGGTCCAGCTGGCATCCACGTCCAAATGGTGCAACATCTCTCTCCTGATGCTTAGGCTTTCCTACTCGAGGTGTATAACCGGGTCTGGGTTGACGCCACTTTTCCAGACAGATGGCGGGACGCCACCGTTATAACTTTTCTGAAGCCTGGGAAGGATCGTCATCTTCCTTCTAGCTACCGTCCTATTACCCTCACGAGCTGCATTTGCAAGGTGATGGAACGCATGATCATTGGACGATTGGTCTGGTGGCTAGAATCCCACAATCTATTGACTAGTGCACAGTGCGGTTTTCGACGGCGTCAGTCAGCAGCTGGCCATATTGTATGTCTATCGACGCAGATTATGAGCGGCTTTCTTAAAAACCGTCAAACGGTTGGAAGATTTTTTTGACCATGAGAAAGCTTATGATACGTTCCCTCCACAACTGGAATGTTCGTGGACGCCTACCGTTATTCATTCAGGAGTTTATGCGGGAGCGCACTTTCCGAGTAAGTGTCGGCTCGGTTTTTTCTAACCATTTTATTCAAGAGAACGGTGTGCCGCAGGGCTCTGTGCTAAGCATGACGCTGCTTGCTATGTCAATTAATTCCATATCGCAATGTGTTCCCCCAGGTGTCTCGTCCTGTTTATTTGTGGATGACTGCCATTCACTGTACTTCTCGGCGTACACCGTTTTTGGAACGCCGTCTCCAGCGCACAACCTCTATGATCGGAGCTCGAAAAACGGCTTTCGTTTCTCGCCTGAGAAGACAGTCTGCGTTAACTTCTGGCGCCGTAGGTGGCGACCTCCGCCATGTCTTCGACTCGGGCCAGACTTACTTTCATTCGCAGATGACGCGAGATTCCTTGGATTGATTTTCGATCGAACAGTTTTTGGTCACCGCCTATATCACAGATGAAAGCGCGATGTGACCGTTCTCTCAATATTTTACGGATACTAAGGGGTAAATCTTGGGGAGCGGATCGGACAGTGTTGCTTTCTCCTTATCGCGCACTGATTCGATAAGCATTGTTTATTCTTCAGCACGACCATATCAGCGCTAAAAAAATTAGATAATCAGGGCACTCGTTAAGCTGTTAATGTTTTTCCAACCAGCCCAGTTCTTAGCCTTTACGCCGAATTGGGAGAACCCCGCTTGCGATATTGGCGCGATGTCCTGCTAGCTAATTATGGCTGTGGGCTCAGGTGCACGCCTGGTCATCCAAATGTCCACGCGTTTACCCCCCAAGCTAGACAAACGGTGTCGCCACCACTCCGTTTGGCCAAAGCCTGCAAGTTTTCGTTTCCGTGACCTTCTTCGGCAGCATGATATTGACAGGTTGAGGTTGTTTCCCAAGGTAGAGAGGAGGTTCTCTCCTTGGTTTCATGCTGCCTCTCATGTCAATCTGGGGATGACGGTTTACGGGAAATCACGGTGCCTGTTGACAGTATCCGCAGAGGTTTTTCAGAATTGTTATCAACCAACAGTGGCCGTATTTGTATACATACCGATAGCAGTAATTGTTCTGATGGTATTGGTTGTGCCTTTGTCCATGCAACCGAATCTTTTACTTTCAGTTTACCTAGCAGTACAGCCATATATTCTGGCGAGCTGTATGCTATTTACCGGGCGCTTTTGTATATTCGCCACCGAAAATTAAGTGATTGCCTTATTCTTAGTGATTCCCTAAGTTCCCTTAAAAGCATTCGTGAGCTGTACAATTACCATCCTTTGGTGCAGCGCATCCAGGACGCCCTCCACATTTTGCAAGCTTCTGAAGTTAGTGTGGAACTTGCATGGATCGCTGGATACGTTGGCCTTCTAGGGAATGAACTTGCAGATTTGGCCGCGAAATCGGCAGTCGCAGACCCCAGAGTTAATGTTACCATTGCACCTGCGGAAAATCTTAGAGCTGTTAACCACTGAGCTGTATTTTAGAGCTGGCATGCAGAGTGGCCGGCTCACCGAAGTAACAAGCTTCGGGACGTAAAAGATCTTCCTGTCACCAGAGTAACCTCCTCAGATCCATCTCACCGGGACGAGGTGCAAAATGGCTCGGTTGCGAATTGGCCACTGTCTTTTTACCAATTGTTTCCTTTTTAATAGAGATCCTGAGCCTGTTTGTCCGCTCTGTGGTGCAGCACTGACATTAGCACATGTGCTAGTAGAGTGTGCTGCTCTGGTATCTTTTCGCACCATTCTCCAGTTGCCGGCTTCATCAGCAGAGGTCCTTGGCAATGACCCCGCTGCTGCTGACAGAGTTTTTATATTTTTATCTACAATAAATTTTACGTTCAGAATCTAGTCCTATTTATAACTTTTTAAAACACTCAGTCTTTTTAATTACAGTTTTAACCCATTGTTTTAACCAGTTTTATGACTTAAATGCTGTTTCGTTATTACAGTTTATTTTAGGTCTAATTTTAGCCCGCTTCTTACCATTTAAAGTTTTTTAAGATCCCATCTCATGCCCCGTTTAGTTTTCTAAGGGCGCTGCTAAACCTAGTTGTTGAGGGCCCTTAAACTCCAATAATAATCATCATCATGGTAGGAAATATGCTGTTGGTGCGGTTTGGTGAGGCTCGGCGTTTGCTCTATCTCACCTGTGATTTAGTTTGGGGAGGGCCAAGGTTAAATAATGATTCCTACTGCTTGCCTGTTTGATGACGGGGCAGGTAGAAGCTCCCGGTGTAAGACCTGTTGTGAAAATTTTGAAGGATATTACTGTACTCACTTTGTATAGTTATTAATGCCTATTATTGTATTTTCAACTAGAAATAAACAAATAGAAGAATATTATCAAATATCTACAGATAAATTAATCACCGACATATAATAATTTCAAAGAACGCAATGTGTTTGGGCTTTAAACTCAATAAATACTTAGAATTGCGTGTTAATACACATAATTCTATTTTTGGGTATTCATATATTGATTTATCTAAAAAAAAAAGTAAAGATAAGAAAGCTATACTTAATATAAAAAATAGTGATCAAAATAATTTCTCGATGCAAGAAATTATATACGGCAGAACGTTGTAGAAGAACAGTAACAAAAAATATCAATAAGGGTTTAGAGTTGGATGCAATTTTTGCAAAAGAAAAAATTGAATTCCCAGAAGATATAACAAGTATAGAAAAAGTATACAATTAATCAAGTATATCATTTAATGTTTATGCTTATAAAACTTATTGTATATCCCCTTTATCGTACTAAAATAAACAAGATAAATAAAAACACGAGAAAATAAGTTTTAAAGTTCCACATTCAATTTAACACTGTTCCTTTGTAAGTCCTTGAGTCTCATGTTCTCCTATAGCAAGTTTTAAACCATGAATATCTGTCAACTCTCACGAACTGGTTATACAAATTCCGAGCAATATATAAAGCAAAAAACACTGCAAGTCATTTGGTCCGAGTCAAGCAGCACTCTGCTCACAAAGCAGTTTCTATTTCACGGCCGGAAATAAGCTATTGGTGGGGTGTGGTGAGACACGCCGGGTGCTGTAGCTCACCTGTGATTTAGGTTGGGGAGGGCCAAGGTTAAATAATGAGTCCTAATTTTTTTTTTTTTTTTTAGTGTTTAACGCCCGTTTGAACTACTTATGGCACCGCAGGCAGTAATGAATCCTACGGCATGCTTGGTTAATGACGGGGGTGATAGGATCTCCCGGTGTAAGACATGGTTTTTAAATGGTTTAATATATTACTGTACTCACTCTGTTTGTTTATTAATGCATATTAATGTCTTTTCAACCAGAAATAAACACATAGAAGAATATTATCAAAGATCTACAGTTGAATTAATAACCGAAATGTAATATTATCAAAGAAGACAATAAATATTTGGAATTGCGTGTTCATAGACATAATTCCATTTTTGGATTCTCATACATTGATTACCTAAAAAAAAGTAAGGATAAGAATCCTATAATTAATGTTAAGAATAGTTATCAAAAATAATTTCTAGATGCAACAAAGTCTTCTATATATACAACAAAACGTGTTAGAGAAAGAGTAACAAATTATATAAATGAAGTTTTACAGTTGGATGAAATTTTTGAAAAAGAAAAAAAAATCCCAGTAGATATAAGAAATATAGAAAAATTATAGAAAAATCAAGTATATCGATTAATGTTTATGCTTATGAAAGAGTTATTATATCCACTTTATCTTACTAAAATAAAGAATAAAATAAATACACGAGAAAATAATTTTTCAAATTTAACATACATTTTAATACTGTTTCCTTGTAAGTCTTAGAATTTCACATTCCCTGCAGAAATTTTTACACCACGGATGTCTGTCAACTCTCACGGACTGGTTACACAAATTTCTAGCAATATATAAAGCAAAGAAAAACAGCAAGTCATTTGGTCGGAGTCAAACAGCAGTCTCTATTTCACGGCCGGAATATGCTGTTTGTGGGGTGTGGTGAGACCCGCCGGGTGCTCTATCTCAGCTATGATTTTGGTCGGGGAAGACTTACGGCATGCCTGGTTGATGATGGGGCAGATAGAAGCTCCCGGTTTAAGACCTCTTGTGTAAACCTTTACACATATTACAGTACTCACTTTGTTTATTTTTAATGCATATTATTGTATTTTCAACTAGAATTAAACATATAGAAGCATATTATCAAAGATCTACAGATAAATGAATAACCGAAATGTAATAATTTCTAAGAAGGCATGTATTTGAAGTTTAAATGCAATAGATATTTGGAATTGCATGTTAATAGACATAATTTTACGTTTGGGTCTTCATATATTGATTTATCTGTAAAAAAATAAAGCGAAGAAATAAATAATTACTGTTGAAAATAGTTATCAAAAAGGATTTCTCAATGCAATAATATCTTCTGTATACAGGCTGTATATAAATGAATATCGGGGTTTTAACTCTTTATACTATTTATTACATTCAACTTACAGTTATAAATGATATGTCAAATGAAAAAGTAACTCAAACAGTGTGGTTTGTTGGCACAAGTGCGCATGTGCGTGCAATGTTTCTGCCACTACCCGCTAGACAGCGGTAGTAGCAAAGATGGCGACTAGTAAACAGAAAGCGTTTTGTGTTTTGCAGTTAGCAAAGACCCAATCTGTAGTTAGTGTGCAACGTGCCCTCCGTAATAAGTTCGGTTGTGATCCTCCTAGTGATGATGATGATGATGATAATGATGATGATGAATGGGGTTTAAGAATGCTCAACTGCTAGGTTATCAGCGCCCTTGGTGTAAAACTGGGTAGTTAAAACACCTGAGCTGTATGCTAAAACGGATCTCAATCAAATGAGCTAAAATATAGATAAAATCAACACAAACAACTAAAACCAAGATAAAATAACTGTCCAGCATTGAATCCAGAGCTGGTGATAAAACTATGACACTAAAACTACTAAAACAAGAGGGAAAATAAAACAATACTGACTAATAGTTTTAAGGGTTATAAAACATTTAAAAAACCTCACGTATCGCTCAAGTATCTGATCCAAAACTATAACAGCAAAAATAAAACTAGATACTTAAGGTGTATGTCACTTTGGATAAACATTTAAAAACGTTCTCCACCGCTCAGGGATCATCGGCCAGAACCTCCGAAAGCCTGGCCGGC
Source organism: Hymenopus coronatus (assembly GCA_030762935.1). Taxonomy (NCBI): domain Eukaryota; kingdom Metazoa; phylum Arthropoda; class Insecta; order Mantodea; family Hymenopodidae; genus Hymenopus; species Hymenopus coronatus. The sequence goes on from CM060883.1 coordinate 83,882,126, forward strand.
AGTTGTAGAAGGGCTCGTAGTGGTGCTAATGGAGCGCACTATACAAGTACGTGCCGGACTGAAAGCTTTTCGCCACAGAGCGGGCAGACGGGTGGAGGTTCCCTCTGAAATAAGTGGCTATGACTAAAAATACAGTGGCCAATACGCAATCGAGCTAAAATAACTTCCTCGCGACGAGAGCGACGTGAGGAAATCACCCAGGGTGTTGGGAGCTCCTTCGCCTCCCGAAGTTTGTTGCCGCGAAGAGCGGACCACTCTCCATGTCAGTTCGAAATTACCGCTCTGCCGACAGGTCTAAAATGTTCGGCCGTCAGAAAGTTAGTGGTAACACTTGGCAAAGAGGATGCCTTCTTTGCCGCCAAATCCGCCAGTTCATTCCCCGGCACAACAACGTGTCCAGGAACCCAAGCGCACTCCACAGCTACACCCGAAGTGTGCAAAATGTGGATGATGTCCTGAATGCGCTGTACTAGAGGATGGTAAACGTACAGCTCACGAAGGCGCTGAAGTGCACTAAGGGAATCACTCACAAGAAGCCAGTCACCCAAGTTTCGACGCCGGATACATAAAACGGCTCGGTAAATAGCAGACAGCTCTGCAGAATAAATTGATGTGCCACTTGACAAACGGAAAGTAAATGCCTCGTTTCGAGTGACAAAGGCACATCCAACTCCATCGGCGCACTTACTGCCATCGGTGTAAATATGATTGCGGCCACTGTACTTTGATAAAAATTCTAAAAAACAAGAACGGATACTAAACGTAAGCGTAGAAGATTTCGTATAAGCCGTCATCCCGAGATCTATGTGGGAGGAAGCACGCAACCAAGGTGGGTGAACCCTCTCCCAATTGGGAAACATGCCAGGTGTTTCAAGACCGTGCATTCAAAGCAGCTCCCGGAAGCGAAATCCTGCAGGTGGTTGGACTACGTAAGAGGTTTTTATACCGGTCGTCCAATCCGGAATCAAAAAAGGGAGTAAACGATGGATGCGCAGGTATGCACTTAAGGCTACAGCCATAGTTAGATAGAAGAATATCCCGCCGACAACGCAGAGGAGGCTCAGCAAATTCAGCTTAGAGGCTCACAACAGGGCTAGTTGGAAACGCTCCAACAGCCACCCGGATGCCCCGATTGTAGACAGTGTCTAACTTCCTCAGCACAGATGGGCGTGCTGAGGCGTAAACAATACATCCATAGTCTAACTTTGATCGGATCAGTGCACGATAAAGACGCAACAGTACTGTCCGATCTGTTCCCCAAGATTTTCCGCTTAGTATCCGTAAAATATTCAGAGAACGGTCACACCGCGCTTTAAGCTGTGTTAAATGAGATGACCAGCATAGTTTTCGATCGAATATCAATCCCAGGAATCTCACCTCATCTGCGAAGGGAAGGATATCTGGCCCGAGATGAAGGTGACATTCGCCATCTTCTACGCCAGTAATTAACGCAGTTTGTCTTCACAGGTGAAAAACGAAAGCCGTTTTTTGAGCTCCAATCATACAGATTGACCAAACACCGTTAGAGTCGCCGTTCCAAAAACAGCGTAAACTGAAAAGTGCAGAAGATGGCAAAGTCGTCCACGAACAAACAGGACGAGCCAACTGGGGGAACACATTCCGATATGGAATTAATCGCTATAGCAAACTGCGTCACGCTTAGCACCGAGCCCTGGGGCACCCCGTTCTCTTGAATAAAATGATGAGAAAGAACCGAGCCGACCCCTACTCGGAAAACGCGGTCCCTCAGAAATTCCTGAATAAACAACGGTAGGCGTCCACGTATGTTCCAGTTGTGGAGGGAACGTAAAATCCCTGCCCTCCAACACGTGTCCTAAGCCTTCTCGAGGTAAAAAAAATACCAACCGTCTGACAATTCTGAAGAAAGCCGTTCATGATCTGCGTCGATAGTGACACAAGATGGTCAACCGCTGAACGACGCCTTCGAAAACCACATTGGATGTTGTCCAGAAGATTATGGGATGCCAGTCACCACACCAACCGTCCACTGATCATGCGTTCCATCACCTTGCAAACGCAGCTGGTGAGGGATATAGGACGGTAACTGGAAGGGTCCTTTCCAGGTTTCAAAATGGGTATGATGCTGGCCTCCCGCCACAGAGCTGGGAAAGAGGCGTTCACCTAAATACGGTTACATACCTCGAGCAGGAAAGCCTTACCTTCAGGAGAGAGATATGGAACATTTGGACGTGGATGCCATGTGGCCCTGCTGCTGAGTTTCGCGAAGATGAAAGTGCATGGTCTAGCTCCGACATGGTGAAAAGGCAATTGTAGTCTTCAAGGTTTCCAGAGCAGAAGGCAAACCCTTTCGATTCCACCTGGGCCTTAGTTGGAAGAAACTCAGAGGAATAGTTTTCTGAGCTAGACATTTGAGCGAAAGTACTGCCAAGAGCATTATCCACGTCCAACGGATCAACCACAGTGCCGGCAAGTGTCTTCAGACCACCTATTGGCAAATGGGTCGCTTTGCCGGCCACACGCTTTAACTTATCCCATACAACAGAGGAAGGGGTATGTCGAGTAAAAGATGCTACAAACTTGTTCCATGATGTTTTCTTGCTATTCATAATAATTTTCCTAGATTGAGCACCCAGCTTTTTATATTGTATAAGATTACAGAGTAGGGCACCGCTGAAAAACCCTAAGAGCACAACGGCGAGTACGAATGGCATTCCGGCATTCATCTGTCCACCAAGGGACAGGGAATCGACGGGGGCGTCTTGTCGACCGCGGAATAGAAAGCTCAGAAGCGCAAATAGTAGTCCAGGTGAGGATCTGGACTAAACAATCCACTGAGTCATGCTCGTTGCACTGAAAAACGGCCAAGTTTGAATAAAAGTTCCAGTAGGCTCGTTTTAATCGCCATCTAGGTACGCTTGTAGAACATACATATTGAGCTAAGAGACAAATAAGAATAGGAAAGTGGTCACTAGAATGTAGGTCAGAGATGATATTCCATTGTAAGGAAGCTTCCAGCTGTGGAGATAAAAACTGATATATCCAGGTGAGAAAAACTATTGTAGGCGTCAGAAAGAAAGGTAGGCTCCCCGGGGTTCAGGAGAGAGAGATTAAGAGAATCCACGAAATCGGCAAGCAGTTGTCCTCTCCCCCAAGATCGAGGGGAGACCCAAAGTGGGTGGTGGGCATTCACATCCCCTACCAGCAGAAAAGGTGTTGGTAGCTGGGAGACTAGATCTGCTATATCAGCGTGCGAGAGGTCATCTGATTGAGGTATATAAATACTGCATATGGTGAAGCAAATGGAAGGTAGCTTAATCCTTACAGCAATAGACTGAATGTCGAAATGAAGCGGTACGGATTTGCCGAAAACGTCATCTCTGATAAGAATCATGGTGCCCCCATGTGCAGGTACTCCATCTGCCGGTGATATATCACACCATCGGCTTTATTGTAAGGTGGTCTTGGGGGCGGAGCTTGGTCTCTTGCAAGCACACAACTAAAGGCTGATTCTGATGGAGCAACAATTCCAGGTCTGGTCGATGTGATCGGATTCCACTATGTTCCATTGAAGGATAGCCATGGGATTGGTATAGGATGAATTTGAAATGGAAAGGCGTTTCTGCATATTTGGCTGCGTTGGTCGGTTTAGTTTGTTTTTCTTGGGTGTTTGACTAATACTTTTTTCAGGAGCACGATCCTGCCGCTTACGCACTTCGAGAACCTCGAACCGATTGGAGGTGCTGATCGGCGAAGATGTTCGTCGCCGATCGGTACTCCTCCCAGAAGATTCCTCAGAAGAGGATCTGCGAGGAGAAGCACGTGGACTTTTCTTTCCCGTAGATACTTTAGGAGAGGGCTTGGCATTATTTTCAGAAAGTCGGTACGCACATAGCTAGTATTATAGGTCTTTACAGGTGCAGAATAACTTACGGGTGTATCGGTGTTTTTGCCCGAGGTAGACGATTTGCCCCCCAGGGGCCTACTACGGTAGGTACGGGTTAGGCGCACCCGGGGTCCCGAGCCACCTTGACTCCCTCTGTGGGCAACCTCAGAGTGGTGAGGGAGTCAGTAGGTGAAAATGCCCACCCACGTGTAGGCCGTGCGTGGAGACCCGTGTCGGTGAAGAGGAATATCCTGGTTGGTTGAGGGTTGCGTACCTGAGCCTGGGCTTCTGTCTTTCAGTAACTGGGGAGGGTGCGCAACCTAATACACCGCTTTGGTTTCTGATTTGCCTAAACGGGAGGCTAGGGACTAACCCACCCCTAGTCAATCGGCCAGGACTAGGTATTACACCGAACTCCAGGGTGAGTGGGACGGCGAGCCCGCTATATCCCCTGTGTAGCCCTGTCACCCCAGTGGGGTGACCCCTCGTTGGGCTCCGTGGTGGGTGGGGAGCACTGGGGGATGAATTTATACCATTTTTTATGGCACCAAAACCAAAACCCCTTATTTTAAATGCAAACGTTGGAAAGGAAGTAGTCGAGTCATGTGGTCCTCGCTACTTGGTCATTCATAGGACAGAGGAAGGTAAGAAGTTCCTTACGGTGAGCCCTTTTACTATCCAAAAGGGTCTCGATGCCATTGCTGGTCCTGTTAAATCCTGCGTTCGAGCTCGCAATGGTACACTTCTTGTCGAAGCCAACTCCGCCTCTCAAGCTGCAAGGATACTTAAAGCCACCATGTTAGCCAGCTATCCAGTGAAGGTCGAGGTGCACAAGTCGCTGAACTCCTCCCGCGGTGTAGTAACAACCCGCGCGTTGGACGGTTTGACCATTGAGGAGATCCAAGAAAATCTTGCGACTCAGGGTGTCTCAGCTGTTTATCGGGTACAACGTAAGATCAACGGTGAATTCCTGCCTACTCGTACCCTGTTTCTTACTTTTGATCGGGTTGATCTGCCTCAAAAGATTAGAGCAGGGTATGAAGCCATCGAAGTTAGGCCTTATATACCCAATCCGCTGAGGTGCTTTAAATGCCAACGTTTTGGTCACACTAGTGAGTTGTGTACCGGCAAGTCCACCTGCGTCCACTGCGGTGACATCTCCCACGATGGGGCTTGTGCTTCAGCTCCATCGTGTGTGAACTGTAACGGGGAACACCCATCTAGTTCCCGAGACTGCCCCCGTTTTGCAGAGGAACGAGCGATCCAGGAGATACGGGTGAAAGAGAAGGTGTCCTTCTTGGAAGCCCGGAAGCTCCTGCGACTCCGCCAACCCTCTGCCCCGAGGTCCGGTACCTATAGCTCAGTTGCAGCTAAACCGGTACCGCGTCGGGAAATCGCAACACAGACCGGCGATATGAACGGGGCTACAATTGCGGAAAAGGTTATTTTAGCCCAAGCGCTACCAAAGCCTTCGGCACCTACACCCAAGTTGGTATCAACATCTGCCAAATCCGCTAGCTTACAGAATAGTCCTGCACAGTTGTCACCGAAAGCCTCGACCTCTGGAACTAAAGTTGGTAAATTCACGACGTCTTCTGCCCCGGAAAAACAGTTTAAGACCAAGTATGTACGACAAGACTTCTTGAAAGAGAATGTGCAATCTATTACCAAGTCATCTAAAGGTAAGAAAAGTTCACGCAACTCCACACGTGTATCCTCCTCTGAAGGGTCATCTGGGGAGGAGGGCGTGAATCGGCGACGGCCGTCTTCGCCGATCAGCACATCCAATCGGTTCGAACTACTTGGACCTAAAACTGCTCTTGAAAAAGGGACCTCCCTTGTGGAGGAGATGGACCAGGAGGATTCTGCCGCCACTGCCAGAGGGACAGTGCGGAAACGGCAGGATCGTGCTCCTGAAAATAGTACTAGCCCAACGCCTAAGAAGAACAAATTGAACCGACCAGCTAATCCCAATCTGCAGAAGCGTCTTTCGATTTGAAACTTATCCCATTATATACTCAATGGCTATCCTCCATTGGAACATACGCGGAATTCGACCACATCGACCAGAGCTTGACTTGTTGCTGCGCCAGCATGAACCCTTGGCTGTATGTTTACAAGAGACGAAGCTCCGTCCACAGGACACCGTTACCATCAGGCAGTACTCCTCCGTACGATGTGAATTATCCCCGGAGGACGGTGTCCCGGCACATGGGGGCACTATGATGCTTATTCGAGATGATATTTTTGCCAACTCCGTACCCATACAATCTGCAATCCAGTCCGTTGCTGTCAGCATTAAGCTACCCTCCGCTTCATTCACCATTTGCAGTATCTATTTGCCTCCATCTGCGGACCTCTCGCACAGCGACTTAGAACACCTCATTTCGCAGTTGCCACCACCCTTTTTATTGGTAGGCGACGTGAATGCCCATCACCCTCTTTGGGGCTCTCCTCGGGCTTGTGCGAGAGGTACGCTACTTAAAGACTTCTTGGATAGTCAGAATCTTGCTCTCTTGAACACCGGAGAGCCCACCTTTCTATCTGACGCATTTCATAGTTTTTCACACATTGACATTGCAATTTGTTCCCCTCAGCTGGCAGTCACCTTATGCTGGAATATCATCTCGGATTTGCATTCTAGTGACCACTTTCCTTGTCGTATTAGTGTCTTGACACCCGTTGTATGTTCCACCCGTTTACCTAGTTGGCGCCTAGACCACGCCAGCTGGGAACTGTACTCCCACTTGGCTGAATTTAGCTACGAAGAGCACGACTCTGTGAACCACTTGGTCGAACATCTTACAGGGACCATTCTTTCTGCTGCTGAGCAATCCATTCCGCGTTCGACTGGCTACAGCCGTCGATTTCCGGTACCTTGGTGGACCGCTGACTGTCGGGATGCTATTCGCGCTCGCAGACGAGCTCTACGGGTTTTCCAGCGTTTTCCTACACTGGATAACCTGATACACTATAAACGGATGCGTGCACATTCTAGGCGGGTTATTAAGGATAGCAAAAAGATGTCATGGAATAAATTCGTGGGTTCCTTTAATCGACATACACCTTCCTCTGTCGTATGGGATAAGTTAAGACGTGTGGCTGGGAAACCGAACCATATGCCCATCGCCGGTCTCAAAACACCTACCGGAGCTGTTGTTGATACATTTGACGTGGCGAATACCTTAGGCAGTGCTTTCGCTGAGGTGTCTATCTCAGGCAACTATTCCCCTGAGTTTCTTACAGTTAAGAACCAGGTGGAATCTCAAGAATTCTCGTTTCTTTCTGGCAACCTTGAGGATTATAATCGCCTTTTCACCCTGGCAGAGCTAGACAATGCACTCTCCTCTTCACGACACTCAGCACCAGGCCCAGATGGTATCCACGTCCAAATGTTGCAACATCTCTCTCCTGATGGCAAAGATTTCCTACTCGAGGTCTATAATCGTGTCTGGGTTGATGGCATTTTTCCAGACAAGTGGCGGGAGGCCACCATCATACCCATTCTTAAACCTGGAAAGGACCGCCATCTTCCTTCCAGTTACCGTCCTATTTCCCTCACCAGTTGCGTTTGCAAGGTGATGGAACGCATGATCAATGGACGGTTGGTGTGGTGGCTGGAATCCCACAATCTTCTGACGAACATCCAGTGTGGCTTTCGACGACGACGTTCAACTGCTGACCACCTTGTCTCTCTGTCAACTCAGATTATGGACGGGTTTCTTAAGAACAGCCCCACAGTTGGGATATTTTTTGACCTCGAGAAGGCCTACGACACGTGTTGGCGGGCGGGAATATTGCGTTCTCTGCACAACTGGAACATACGTGGACGCCTACCGTTGGTCATTCAGGAGTTTATGCGTGACCGCGTTTTTCGAGTGAGGGTGGGTTCGGTTTTTTCTAACCATTTTATTCAAGAGAACGGAGTGCCGCAGGGCTCGGTACTCAGCGTGACTCTATTTGCTATTGCGATAAATTCCATATCACTATGTGTGCCTCAAGGTGTCTCTTCCTGTTTATTCGTGGACGACTTTGCCATCTTCTGTACTTCTCAGCGTACACCGTTTTTGGAACGCCGTCTCCAGCGGTGTTTGGACAATCTCTATGCATGGAGCTCGAAACACGGTTTTCGTTTCTCCGCTGAGAAGACAGTCTGCGTTAACTTCTGGCGCCGTAAGTGGCATATGCCGCCGTCTCTTCGACTCGGGCCAGATTTACTTCCTTTCGCAGACGAGGCGAGATTCCTTGGTTTGATCTTCGATCGGAAACTTTGTTGGGCACCACAAATAGCACAGCTTAGAGCACGATGTGACCGTTCTCTAAATCTTTTACGGATACTAAGTGGCAAGTCTTGGGGTGCGGATCGGACGACATTGCTCCGTCTTTATCGTGCTGTGATTCGTTCGAAGTTGGACTATGGCAGCATTGTGTATTCTTCAGCTCGACCTTCAGTGCTCAGAAGGTTAGACACAGTCCATAACCAGGGCATCCGTGTGGCCGTTGGAGCTTTTCCAACGAGCCCAGTTGTTAGCCTCTACGCCGAATCGGGAGAACCTCCTCTGCGTTGTCGGCGTGATGTCCTGCTTGCTAATTATGGCTGTGGGCTGAAGTGTATGCCTGGGCATCCAACTTATCACGCGTTTTTCTCCCCTGAGCTGCACGAGCGATACTGCCTCCGCTCTCTGAGCCCCAGGCCAGCAGGTTTTCGTTTCCGTGAGCTTCTACGCCAGCACCATGTTGACATTCCTCGGCTGTTATCCAAGGGAGAGAATATACACCCCCCTTGGTTACGCGCTACCTCCCATGTCGATCTCGGGATGACGCTCTACGGGAAATCTGTTACGCCTCTTGATAGTATTCGTCGTTGCTTTTTAGAATTTTTATCCAAATACAGTGGCCGTATTTGTATTTACACCGATGGTAGTAAGAGCCCCGACGGTGTTGGATGTGCCTTTGTAACTGGCACCGCAACTTCTACTTACGGTTTGCCTAGTTGCACATCTATATATTCTGCCGAGCTATATGCTATTTATCAAGCCCTTCTGTATATTCGACGTCGAAAATTAGGTGACTGCCTTATTCTTAGTGATTCCCTTAGTGCCCTTCAGAGCATTCGTGAGCTGTACAATTACCATCCTTTGGTGCAGCGCATCCAGGACGTTCTCCACATTTTGCACGCTTGTGGTTTTAATGTGGAGTGCGCATGGATTCCTGGACACGTTGGCTTGCCAGGGAATGACACGGCGGATTTGGCAGCGAAATCGGCAGTCACAGCGCCCAGTGTTACGATTACCCATTCAACAGCAGAAGATTTTAGAGTGGCTGTACGGAGAGCCGTTTTTTCGACTTGGCATGCGGAGTGGTCGGCTCTCCGTGGTAATAAGCTGCGAGAGGTGAAGGACCTCCCTGTCAACTGGGTAACCTCCTCTCGTTTATTCCGCCGGGAGGAGGTAGTACTAGCTCGGCTAAGAATTGGCCACTGTATTTTTACTCACAGTTACCTTTTTAAACGTGAACCTGCTCCTGTCTGTGCGCTCTGTGGGGAGGCACAGACAGTTCGCCATGTGTTGCTGGAGTGTGGTCACCTGGCACACATTCGGTCATCTATGGGCATGCCGGCCTCTCTTGCTGAGGTCCTGGCAGATGACCCAAGAGCAGTGGACAGGGTTTTTAAATTTTTAGCAAAACTTTCTTTTACCTTGACGTTTTAGTGTGATAACGGTTTTTTAAACTCTTTTGGTTTTAATGTGTTGATTTTAGATGGAGTTTTATATCCAGCTCTGGTTAGAGGGCTGGACGTTTCTGTTACTTCCGTTTCAACTGTGTTAGCTCTTTTATTTGTGTTTACTTTTTTGTTTGGTATTTTCTTACTGGCTATTGCCAAGTTTTAATCATAAGGGCGCTTATGACCTCGGCAGTTGAGCGCCCTTAAACACCATCATCATCATCATCATCGTAGACGATTTGGGTGACGCTGCTGCCAGAGAGCTTTTTATGATGGTGGATTTCGTGGCAGATGCAGCCGGTCTAGATGTAGCGGGCTTCGTTATTGGACTGGCAATGATAATCCTATCTGCAATAGTGACCCCGTTTATATCTCCGGTTTGGGATGCGATTTGCCGGCTCGGTACCGGTTTAGCTTCAACCTTCTCCTTCACCCATATCTCCTGGATCGCCCTCTCCTCTGTGAAACGGGGGCAATTGCGGGCACTAGATGGATGTTCCCCACTGCAATTTACACAAGATGGAGTGAAAGTACAACTTCCATCGTGCGATGCGGCTCCACAGATAGCACAGGTAAAATTGCCAGTACAAAGGTAACTGGTATGTCCAAACCGCTGACATTTGTAACATCTGAGTGGGGTGGGTATATAGGGCCTAACCTCGATGGCTTCGTACCATGCCTTAATACTTTGGGGAAGATCTACTCGATCAAAGGTAAGGAACAGGGTAGGGTAGGCATGAACTCACCATTAACTTTCCTCTGAACCCTATAAACAGATGTTACACCTTGGTCTGCTAGGTCCTGTTGAAGCTCCTGGTTAGAAAAACCGTCCAAGGCGCGGGTGGTGATAACGCCACTCGAGGAGTTCAAGCTCCTATGTTTTTCGAACTTAATGGGATAGCTTTCTAAGAGTTTGGTTCTAAGTATCAGCAATTTTGTCTTAACCCTTTTGGATAGCAAAAGGGCTAACCGAAGTAAATTTCCTCCCTTCTTCTGTTCTATAGATAACCAAGTAGCGAGGACCACTGCACTCAACTACTTCATTTGCAGACACGTTACTACAAACAGGATTATGTTTTGCCATGAAAAAAGCAGAATCAATTCATTCCCCAGTACTCCCCACCCACCACGGAGCCCAACCTGGGGTCACCACACTGGAGTGACAGGGCGACACAGGGGATATAGCAGGCTCGCGGTCCCATTCACCCTGGAGTTCGGTATAACACCTAGTGCTGGCCGATTGACTAGGAGTATGTTAGTCCCTAGCCTCCCTTTTAGACAAATCATAAACCAAAGTTAAGTTGCGCACCCTCCCCAGTTACTGAAAGACAGAAGCCCAGGCTCAGGTACACAACCCTCAACCAACCAGGATATTCCTTTTCACCGACACGGATCTCCACGCACAGCCTACACGTGGGTGGGCATTTTGACCTACTGACTCCCTCACCACTCTGAGGTTGCCCACAGAGGGAGTCAAGTTGCTCGGGACCTCAGGTGCGCCTAACTCGTACCTACCGGAGTAGGCCCCTGGGGGTCCTCCTAGTGATAAAACATTCGTAGATGGTATAATCAGTTTGTAGGTACCGGCTGCCTTTGTAAAGGGAAGAGCACGGGAAGGCCAGGAGTAAGTGAAGAGACTGTTGAGCGAGTGAGAGTCGTTCACTCGTAGCCCAAAGAAAACAGTCCGGAAGGTTAGTCGCGAATTACAAGTTCCTGTGTCGACTGTTTCGAAAGTTGTAAGAAAACGCTTACAGCTACGTCCTTACCGTTTTCAGTTATTACAGGCTCTAAAGCCGACAGACCACGGATTAAGTGCCAAATTTGCAAACGACATGTTGTTTCATGACGATTTTGTGGATTTTGTTGACTTCAGTGGTGAATCGACCTTTCACCTTAGTGGACATGTTAACACTCATAATGTGTGCATCTGGGGCTCAGAAAATCCTCACGAGATGGGACAAATGCAACGAGATTCCCCTAAAGTGAATGTTTTATGTGCCGTGTCCCGGCGAAAAGTTTATGGGCCTTTCGTTTTTGGTGAACCTACTCTAACAGGCACTTCTTACCTTGATACCATAGAGCAATGGCTCTTCCATCAGTTGGAAGAAAATGAGCCAGAGAACTTCATTTTCCAGCAGGATGGTGCACCACCTCACTTGCATAACATAGTACGCGAAATGTTGAACGTCACTGTACTCGAGCGCTGGATAGGCCGCAAGGGCCCCAATGACACGGCTTGCTATGCATGGCTCCACGTTGTCCTGACCTAACGCCATTCGATTTTTACCTTTGGTGCTTCATCAAGAATCGTGTGTACGTGCCTTTGCTACCAGCTGACATCCCTGAATTAAGAAACCGGATTGAAGCAGCTGTTACTACAATTACTGAATACACACTTATCAACGTTTGGGAAGAACTCGGATATAGATTTGATGTGTGTAGTGTGACAAAGGGTAGTCACATTGAACATGTATAAGCTTCTTGGTAAAACTGCTTGAGTTGCTGTTTCATTTGACATATCATTCATAAGTGTAAGTTGAATATAATAAATATTATAAAGAGTTAAAACCCCGATATTCATTTATATACACCCTGTATATGCCAAAACGTGGTAAAGAGTGGCAAAATATATAAACAAACGTTTAGAGTTGGATGAATTTTTTGAAACGGAAAAAGTTGAGTTCCCAGTAGATATATCAAGTATAAAAAAGTAGAAAAAATCAAGTTTATCAATTGATATATGCTTATGAAAAACTTATTATATATTCGCTCTATCGTAATAAAATAAAAAAGAAAAAGAAATACACGAAGAAATAATTTTTAAAGTTTAACATACATTTTACCATTGTTTCCTTGTAAGTCTTAGAATTTCATATTCTCCGGCAGTAATTTTTAAACCAAGAATATCAATCAAATCGCACGGTCTGGTTACACAAATTCCGAACAACATTAAGGTAAACAAAAACTGCAAGTCATTTGGTCTTACTCAAGCAGCGGTCTTCCCGCATAGTAGTCTCTATTTCACTGCCGGAAAAATGCTGTTGGGGGTGAGGTGGGGCCTGCCGGTTGTTCTATCTCACCTGGGGTTTTGGGTGTGGAGGGCGAAGGTTAATAATGAGTCCTACGGCATGCCTGGTTGACGACGGGCAGATAGAAGCTCCCGGTGTAAGACCTGTTGTGTAAATGTTGAAACATGTTACTGTACTCACTTTGTTAGTTAGTAATGCATATTATTGACTTTTCAACCAGAAATGAACATATAGAAGTATATTTTCAAAGATTTACAGATAACTTCCTAATCGAAATGTAATCATTGCAAGGAAGGCGAAATGTTTGGGCTTTAAATTCAATAAGTATTTAGAATGGCCTGTTAATAGACATAAATCTATTTATTGATTTATCTAAAAAGAGTTAAATAAAAGGGAACTATAATTAATGTTAAAGATAGTGATCAAAAACGATTTCCCCCACAGGGGCCTACTACGGTAGGTACGGGTTAGGCGCACCCGGGGTCCCGAGCCACCTTGACTCCCTCTGTGGGCAACCTCAGAGTGGTGAGTGAGTCAGTAGGTCAAAATGCCTACCCACGTGTAGGTCGTGGGTGGTGACCCATGGCGGTGAAAAGGAATATCCTGGTTGGCTGAGGGTTGTGTACCTGAGCCTGGGCTTCTGTTTTTCAGTAACTGGGGAGGGTGCGCAACTTAATACACCACTTTGGTTTCTGCTTTGCCTAAACGGGAGGCTAGGAAATAACCCACTCCTAGTCAATCGGCCAGGACTAGGTATTACACCGAACTCCAGGGTGAGTGGGACGGCGAGCCCGCTATATCCCCTGTGTAACCCTGTCACCCCAGTGGGGTGACCCCTCCTTGAGCTCCGTGGTGGGTGCGGAGCACTGGGGGATGAATTTATACCATTTTTTATGGCACCCCTGATTTCGAATAAAGACGTTGGAAAGGATGTAGTCGAGTCATGTGGTCCTCCCTACTTGGTTATTCATAGGACAGAGGAAGGTAAGAAGTTCCTTACGCTGAGCCCTTTTACTATCCAAAAGGGTCTCGATGCCATAGCTGGTCCGGTTAAATCCTGCGTTAAAGCTCACAATGGTACACTTCTTGTCGAAGCCAACTCCGCCTCGCAAGCTGCAAGGATACTAAAAGCCACCATGTTAGCCAGCTATCCAGTACAGGTCGAGGTGCACAAATCGCTTAACTCCTCACACGGTGTAGTAACAACCCGCGCGTTGGACGGTTTGTCCATTGAGGAGATCCAAGAAAATCTTGCGACTGAGGGGGTCTCATCTGTTTATCGGGTACAACGGAAGATCAACGGTGAATTCCTGCCTACTCGTACCCTGTTTCTTTTGATCAGGTTGACCTCCCTCAAAAGATTAGGGCAGGGTATGAAGCCATCGAAGTTAGGCCTTATATACCCAATCCGCTGGGATGCTTTAAATGCCAACGTTTTGGTCACACTAGTGAGTTGTGTACCGGCAAGACCACCTGCGTCCACTGCGGTGACATCTCCCACGATGGGGCATGTACTTCAGCTCCATCGTGTGTGAACTGTAACGGGGAACAACCAACTAGTTCCCGAGACTGCCCCCGTTTTGCAGAGGAACGAGCGATCCAGGAGATACGGCTGAAAGAGAAGGTGTTCTTCTTGGAAGCCCGGAAGCTCCTGCGACTCCGCCAACCCTCTGCCCCGAGGTCCGGTACCTATAGCTCAGTTGCAGCTAAACCGGTACCGCGTTGGGAAATCGCAACACATACCGGCAATATGAACGGGGCTACTATTGCGGAAAAGGTTATTTTAGCCGAAGCGCTGCCAAAGCCTTCGACACCTACACCCAAGTCGGTATTAACATCTGCCAAATCCGCCAGCTTACAGAATAGTCCTGCACACTTGTCACCGAAAGCCTCGACCTCGGGAACTAAAGCTGGTAAATTCACGACGTCCTGTGCCCCGGAAATACAGTTTAAGACCAAATATGTACGACAAGACTTCTTGAAAGAGAATGTGTAATCTTCTACCAAGTCATCTAAGGGTAACAAAAATACACGGAACTCCCCACGTGTATCCTCCTCTGATGGGTCATCTGGGGAGGAGGGCGTGGATTGGCGACGGCCGTCTTCGCCGATCAGCACATCCAAGCGGTTCGAACTTCTCGGACAGAAATTTGGTCTTGAAAAGGGGACCTCCCTTGTGGAGATGGACCAGGAGGATTCTGCCGCCATTGCCAGAGTGACAGTGCGGAAACGGCAGGATCGTGCTCCTGAAAATAGTACTAGCCCAACGCCTAAGAAGAACAAATTGAACCGACCAGCTAATCCCAATCTGCAGAAGCATCTTTCGATCTGTAACTTGTCCCATAATATACTCAATGGCTATCCTCCATTGGAACATAGGCGGAATTCGCCCACATCGACCACAGCTTGACTTGTTGCTGCGCCAGTATGAACCCTTGGCTGTATGCTTACAAGAGACGAAGCTCCGTCCACAGGACACCGTTACCATCAAGCAGTACTCCTCCGTACGGTGTGATTTATCCCCGAAGTACTGTGTCCCGGCACATGGGGGCACTATGAAGCTTATTCGGGATGATATTTTTGCCAATTCCGTACCCATACAATCTGCAATCCAGTCCGTTACTGTCAGCATTAAGCTACTCCCCGCTTTATTCACCATTTGCAGTATCTATTTGCCTTCATCTGCGGACCTCTCGCACAGCGAATTAGAACACCTCTTTTCGCAGTTGCCACCATGCTTTTTATTGGTAGGTGACGTGAATGCTCTTTGGGGCTCTCCTCGGGCTTGTGCGAGAGGTAGGCTACTTAAAGACTTCTTGGATAGTCAAAATCTTGCTCTCTTGAACACCGGAAAGCCCACCTTTCTTTCTGATGCCTTTCATAGTTTTTCACACATTGACATTGCAATTTGTTCCCCTCAGCTAGCTGTCAAGTTATGCTGGAATATCATGTCGGATTTGCATTCTAATGACCACTTTCCTTGTCGTATTTGTGTTTTGACACGCGTTGTATGTTCCACCCGTTTACCTAGCTGGCGCCTAGACCACGCCAACTGGAAACTGTACACCCGCTTGGCTGAATTTGGCTACAAAGAGCACGACTATGTGAACCACTTGGTTGTAAATCTCACAGGGACCACTCTTTCTGCTGCTGAGCAATCCATTCCGCGTTCGACTGGCTACAGCCGTCGATTTCTGATACCTTGGTGGAGCGATGCCTGTCGGGATGCTATTCGCGCTCGCAGACGAGCTCTACGGGTTTTCCAGCGTTCTCATACCGTGGATAACCTGATACACTATAAACGGATGCGTGCACATTCTAGGCGAGTTATTAAGGATAGCAAAAATACGTCATGGAATAAATTCGTGGGTTCCTTTAATCGACATACACCTTCCTCTGTCATATGGGATAAGTTAAGACGTGTGGCTGGGAAACCGAACCATATGCCCATCGCCGGTCTCAAAACACCTACCGGAGCTGCTGTTGATACATTTGACGTGGCGAATACTTTAGGCAGTGCATTCGCTCAGGTGTCTAGCTCAGGCAATTATTCTCCTGAATTTCTTACAGTTAAGACTCAGGTGAAATCTCAAGGATTGTCGTTTCTTTCTGGCAACCTCGAGGATTATAATAACCTTTTCTCCCTGGCAGAGCTAGACAATGCACTCTCCTCTTCACGACACTCAGCACCACGACGAGATGGTATCCACGTCCAAATGTTGCAACATCTCTCTCCTGATGGCAAAGATTTCCTACTCGAGGTCTATAATCGTGTCTGGGTTGATGGCATTTTTTCCAGACAAGTGGCGGGAGGCCACCATCATACCCATTCTTAAACCTGGAAAGGACCGCCATCTTCCTTCCAGTTACTGACCTATTTCCCTCACCAGTTGTTAGTGCAAGGTGATGGAACGCATGATCAATAGACGGTTGGTGTGGTGGCTGGAATCCCACAATCTTCTGACGAACATCCAGAGTAGCTTTAGACGACGACGTTCAACAACTGACCACCTTGTCTCTTTGTCAACTGAGATTATGGACAGGTTTCTTAAGAACAGCCCCACAGTTGGGATATTTTTTGACCTCGAGAAGGCCTACGACACGTGTTGGCGGGCGGCAACATTGCGTTCTCTCCACAACTGGAACATACGTGGACACCTACCGTTGGTCATTCAGGAGTTTATGCGGGACCGCCTTTTTCGAGTGAGGGTCGGCTCTGGTTTTTTCTAACCATTTTATTCAAGAGAACGGAGTGCCGCAGGGCTCGGTACTCACCGTGACGCTATTTGCTATTGCGGTAAATTCCATATCACTATATGTGCCTCCATGTGTCTCTTCCTGTTTATTCGTGGACGACTTTGCCATCTTCTGTACTTCTCAGCGTACACCGTTTCTGGAACGTCATCTCCAGCGGTGTTTGGACAATCTCTATGCTTGGAGCTCGAAACACGGTTTTCGTTTCTCCGCTGAGAAGACAGTCTGCGTTAACTTCTGGCGCCGTAGGTGGCAAATGCCGCCGTCTCTTCGACTCGGGCCAGATTTACTTCCTTTCGCAGATGAGGCGAAATTCCTTGGTTTGATGTTCGATCGCAAACTTTGTTGGCCACCACATATAGCGCAGCTTAAAGCACGATGTGGCCGTTCTCTAAATCTTTTACGGATACTAAGTATCAAATCTTGGGGTGCGGATCGGACCGCATTGCTCCGTCTTTATCGTACTGTGATTCGTTCGAAGTTGGACTATGGCAGCATTGTGTATTCCTCAGCCCGACCTTCAGTGCTCAGAAGGTTAGACTCAGTCCATAATCAGGGCATCCGTGTGGCCGTTAGAGCTTTTCCAACTAGTCCAGTTGTTAGCATCTACGCCGAATCGGGAGAATCTCCTCTGCGATGTCGGCGTGATGTCCTGCTTGTTAATTATGGCTGTGGGCTGAAGTGTATGCCTGGGCATCCAACTTATCACGCGTTTTTCTCCCCTGAGCTGCACGAGCGATACTGCCTCCGCTCTCTGAGCCCCAGGCCAGCAGGTTTTCGTTTCCGTGAGCTTCTACGCCAGCACTATGTTGACATTCCTCGGCTGTTATCCAAGGGAGAGAGTATATACCCCCCTTGGTTACGCGCTACCTCCCATGTCGATCTTGGGATGACGCTTTACGGGAAATCTGTTACGCCTCTTGATAGTATTCGTCGTTGTTTTTTGGAATTTTTATCCAAATACAGTGACCGTACTTGTATCTATATCAATGGTAGTAAGAGTCCCGACGGTGTTGGATGTGCCTTTGTCACTGGCACCGCAACTTCTACTTACGGTTTGCCTAGTAGCACATGTATATATTCTCCCGAGCTATATGCTATTTATCAAGCCCTTCTGTATATTCGGCGTCGAAAATTAGGTGACTGCCTTATTCTTAGTGATTCCCTTAGTGCCCTTCAGAACATTCGTGAGCTGTACAATTACCATCCTTTGGTGCAGCGCATCCAGAACGTTCTCCACATTTTGCACGCTTCTGGTTTTAATGTGGAGTGCGCCTGGATTGCTGGACACGTTGGCTTGCCAGGGAATGACACGGCGGATTTGGCAGCGAAATCGGCAGCCACAGCGCCCAGTGTCACGATTACCTATTCTACATCAGAAGATTTTAGAGTGGCTGTACGGAGAGCCATTTTTTTTTTATTTGGCATGCGGAGTGGTCGGCTGTCCGTGTTAATAAGCTGCGAGAGGTGAAGGACCTCCCTGTAAACTGGGCAACCTCCTCTCGTTCATTCCGCCGGGAGGAGGTAGTACTAGCTCGGCTAAGAATTGGCCACTGTTTTTTTACTCACAGTTAACCTTTTTAAACGTGAATCTGCTCCTGTCTGTGCGCTGTGTGGGGAGGCACAGACAGTTCGTCATGTGTTGCTGGAGTGTGGTCACCTGGCACACATTCGGTCATCTATGGGCATGCCGGCCCCTCTTGCTGAGGTCCTTGCATATGACCCAAGGGCAGTGGACAGGATTTTCAAACTTTAGCAAAAGTTTCTTTTACCTAGTTTTAGTGTGATAGCAGTTTTTTTTAACTCTTTTGGTTTTAATGTGTAATGGTTTTAGATGGAGTTTTATATCCAGCTCTGGTTAGAGGGCTGGACAGTTCTGTTCCTTCTGTTTCAACTCTTTTAGCTTTTTTAGCTCTTTTACTTGTGTTTACTTTTTTGCCATGGTATTTTCTTAGTCTATTGCCAAGTTTTAATCATAAGGGTGCTAATGACGTCGGCAATTGAGCGCCCTTAAACACCATTATCAAAAACGATTTCTAAACGCAATAAAATCTTCTTTATATACGGCAAAACGTGGTAGAGAAAGAGTAACAAAATGTATATACAATTGTTTAGAATTACATGACATTTTTGAAAAAGAAAAAAACTGAATTTCCAGTAGATATAACAAATATAGAAAAATTAAAGAAAAACTCAAGTATTTCAATTAATGTTTATGAAAAACTAACTGTATATCCGCTTTATCATAGTAATACGAACAAGAAAAATAAAAACAGGAGAAAAGAGGTTTTAAAGTTTAAAATACATTTAAACACTGTTTCTTAGTAATTTATAGAACTTCACATTTTCCTACAGCAATTTTTAAACCATGAATATCTGAGTACTCTCACGGACTGGTTAGACAAATTCCGAGGAATATAAAAAGCATAGAAGAACTGCAAGTCATTTGGCCGGAGTCAAGCAGCACTCTGCCCCCAAAGCAGACGGCCGGAAATATGCTGTTGGTGGGGCTTGGTGAGGCCCGTCATGTGCTCTTTCTCTCCTGTGATTTTGGTTGAGGAGGACCAAGGATAACTAATGAGTCCTGCGGTATGCCTGGCTGATGGCGGGAGAGTACAAGCTTTCGGTGTAAGACCTGTTGTGTAAACTTGCAAACATATTACTGTACTCACTTTTTTTTTAGATAGTAAAGCATATGATTGTATTTTCAACTAGAACTAAACATATAGAAGAATATTATCAAATATCTGCAGGTAAATTAATAACGGAAAGTAATAATTTCAAAGAAGGCAATGTATTTGGCCCATAAATTCAATAAATGTTTACAATTACGAGTTAATAGACATATTTATATTTTTGGGTCTTCGTATGTTGATTTATTTAAAAGAAAAAGTAAAGATAAGAAAGCTATAATTAATGTTAAAAATTGTGATCAAAATGATTTCTCGGTGCGATAAAAGCTTCTTTATGTATGGCAAAACGTGGTAGAGGAAGAGTATCAAAATTTACGAATATAGGTTTAGAACTTCATGAAATTTTTAAAAAAAATGAATTCCCAATAGAAATAATAAATATAGAAAAAATCAAGTATATCTATTACTGTTGATCTTTATGAAAAACTTTTTGTATATACAATTTATCATACTAAAACAAACAAGATAAATAAACACAGGAGGAAATAGGTTTTAAAGTTTAAAATACATTTAAACACTGTTTCTTTGTAATTTATATGACCTCACATTCTCCTGCAGAAATGTTTAAACCATGAATATTTGTCAACTCTCACGGACTGGTTACATAAATTCCAAGCAAAATTTAAAGCAAAGAAAAGCTGCAAGGCATTTGGTCGGAGTCAAGCTACATTCTGCCTGCAAAAGTCTTCATTTCACGGCCGGAAATATACTGTTGGTGAGGTGTGGGGAGATCCGCCGTGTGCTCTATCTCACCCATGATTTATGTTGGAGAGAGCCAAGGTCAAATAGTGAATGCCACGGCATACCTGCTTGATGACCCGGCTGCTAGAATCATCCGGCATAACACCGCTTTTTTAAACTATGGAACATATTACTATACTCACTTTTTTAGTTATCTATGCTTACTATTGTATTTTTAACTAGAAATAGACATATAGAAGGATATTATCAAAGTTGTGCAGATAAATGAATAACCAAAATGCAACAATTTCAAAGAAGGTAACGTATTTTGGTATTAATTCAATAAATAATTTAGAATTGTGTGCTAATATACACTATACTATTTTTGGGTCATTATATATTGATTTATCTAAAAAAATAAATACTAAGACAGCTATAATTAAAGTTAAAGGTACTGATGAAAAACCATTTCTACATGCAAAAAAATAGTCTCTATATACGGCAAAAATGTGGTAAAGGAAGGGTTACAAAATGTATAAATAAAGGTTTAGAGTTGGATGAAATTTTTGAAAAAGATTAAATTTAATTACCAGTAGATATAACAAATAGAGAGAAATTATAGAAAAACCAAGTATATCAATTAATGTTTATGCTTGTGAAAAACCTATTGTATATCGGCTTTATCGTACTAAGAAAAAGAAAAGTAGAAACACCAGAAAGCGATTTTTAATTTTTAAAATAGATTTTAAAACTGCTTCCTTGTAAGTCTCAGAATTTCATATTCTGATGCAGCAATTTTTAAACAATGAATATTTCTCAACTCTCACGGACTGGTTACACAAATTCCGTGCAATACATAAAGCAAAGAAAAACTGCAAGTCATTTGGTCGGAGTCAGGCAGCACTCTGCCCGGCTAGCGGTCCCTATTTCACGGCCGGAAATATGCTGTTGGTGGGGTGTGAGGAGACCCTCAGGCTGCTGTATCTCGCCTGTGCTGTAGGGAGATCGAAGATGATTCTTGCAACCATGAGGATGACAGGAAACAATTCTCAGAGCTGTATTATGACCTGCATACACAAAATGTCAATGGTTAAACAGATAGGGGAAGGGTTAAACAGATCACCTGTTAGTGCTCCCGTAGGTAGCGCATGTCATGCTAATGTAAAACTGCCTGCTATTAAGGTGCCTGTTTTAGTAACTACATTGTTGAATTTAGACATTTCCATGACACTTTCAATTCATTGATCATGAATAATGACTCTCTAGATAGCATACAGAGATATCCGCGCTGTTTGGCGAGGTGCATAAATTAATAGAAAATCTACCAGTAAACTGCAGATAACTTCAACATTGCCTGGTCACTTTTCTGCGAGAGGTACGATAATCCAACGCTGGTAGCTAATACCCATGTAAAGGCACTGCTCCCTTCACCTTCAGTAACCAAGGATTGTCCGCAATCTCTGAGAGCATTGTTAAGCCATTGCAAGCTCAATCCGAATGCCATTGATGCACTGAAGTTAGAAGTACTCTAGCATGACTCAATTATTTCCCAGTTGTATTTAGAAAGGGTAGACTCCAATACTAGAAGGGACTGGGAGTTGAAGGTATCCTCAAAGTAGCCACCATCTTTGGAAAACTTTCTTCGTTTCTTAGAACGGTGCCACGCCTTAGAATTAATAAAGTATAATATGCCCAGTAACCTCAACTCAATCAAAGTCGCACTAAAATCGACAGCTTTTAAGCATGCCTATGTAGCAACTAGCAGTGCATGTGTAATGTGTAAGAGAGCTCCACGAATGTATAAATGCAAAACATTCAAGGAATTGAAACAACCACAAAGACTAGAAGTTGTAAAGCGTAATCAGCTGTGCTTCCATTGCCTAGTTAGTGGGTATATCAACACATTTTGCCCATCAGAACCCAAATGCCGATTTTGCAACCAGTCGCATGTTACTCTGCTTCATCAAGACGAAGCAGCTGAAACTCATGGCACACAGCATACAGTGCAAGCTGTAGCTACTGCAACTTCAAGGACTCGCCAACTACACACGTTCTTCTTGCCACAGCGGTAGTCTTGATGTCTGACAGGGCAGGTCAAATACACAAGAGCAGGGCTCTTTTTGGATTCTACATCCCAAACAAATTTCATAACAGAGATCTTAGTACAGAGACTCCACTTAAATAAAAGCCGAAACCACATTCCAATCCAAGGAATTAACCAAGCAGCCGCTGAAACCAAATACTCCGTTTGTCTTCGGACGAAATCCTGTGCAGAAAAATACAAGACAGATTAACTTGTGTAGTATTGTCTCGTATAGCTGGGGAATTGCCATCTATGCACACACAGCAGGACGATTGGAATTTTCCCACTGACATAGCTTTTGCAGAGCAAAATTTCTATCAGCCAGATAAAATAGACCCACTTCTAGGAGCAACCGTCTTCTTCGAGATTTTTCGCAGCGGAAAGAAATCTAGACCAGGTAATTAACCAGTACTGCAGGACACTGAACTAAGTTGGATACTCTCGGGAACCATCCAAATGCAACCAACTGCAGCGCCAAGATGTTCGTTCCTGACAAGAAACGATACATGACTAGATTTGCAGCTTCAACGATTCTGGGAGCTAGAGGATATTCCAGCAAGATCACCAGGCCTGAAAGAAGCCAAATGCGGAGAACTATTTGTTCAATATACTACGAGAGATGCGACTGGCCGGTATACAGTATGCCTGCCTCGTCTTTTGGAAGGTGGAAATGTCGAAGAGTCCAGATCACAAGCCATTGGAAGACTCCTCCAACTGGAACGACGTTTACGAAATCAACCTGAGGTCAGGCATGCTTATATTGAGTTCATGACTGAATATGAACGACTAGGCCACATGCAGGAAATGCAGTACAACGGATCACAGACAGGTGAAGTCTTCTATTTACCTCATCATCCTATGTTCAAGGCAACTAGCAGTACAACTAAAACCCGAGAGTCCTAAACGGTTTTGCCTCTTCATCCGCTGGATATGCCTCTGCAATAAATTCTTTGGATGCCTTCACCACATCAGCAGATAAGAACTTTTGAACTGACCACAGTAAGATATGGCACCAGTTGTGCACCATTTCTTGCGATACGGACACTGCATCATCTGGCAGAGAATGAAAGTAAGCAATTTCCTTCGGCGTCACCTGTTATTAAGAGATATTGCTATGTCAACGAGATTATCACTGGTGGTAATACAATTGAAGGGGTCGTACAACTGCAAACTGACTTAATCACCCTGCTTGGAAGGGGTGGTTTCACATTGAGGAAGTTTTCGGCTAACCATCACAAACTGTTAGAAGGTGTTCCGCCGGACTACAGGGAACAACAAGAATACATCTCCCTCGAAGTCGATGATATAAACACATTGGGTCTGCTATGGAATCCTGTGAAGGATATTTTGTAGTCCAAACCAGGCCAAGAGGTCCACGTAACAAATGGTCTTCCAAGGAACATATCTCCAAACGCCCCCCAGGGGCCTACTACGGTAGGTACGGGTTAGGCGCACCCGGGCTCCCGAGCCACCTTGACTCTCTCTGTGGGCAACCTCAGAGTGGTGAGGGAGTCAGTAGGTCAAAATGCCCACCCACGTGGAGGCCGTGCGTGGAAACCCGTGTCGGTGAAAAGGAATATCCTGGTTGGTTGAGGGTTGCGTACCTGAGCCTGTGCTTCTGTCTTTCAGTAACCGGGGAGGGTGCGCAGCCTAATACACCGCTTTGGTTTCTGATTTGCCTAAACGGGAGGCTAGGGACTAACCCACCCCTAGTCAATCGGCCAGGACTAGGTATTACACCGAACTCCAGGGTGAGTGGGACGGCGAGCCCGCTATATCCCCTGTGTAGCCCTGTCACCCCAGTGGGGTGACCCCTCATTGGGCTCCGTGGTGGGTGGGTAGCACTGGGGGATGGATTTATACCATTTTTTATGGCAACAAAACTAAAACCCCTTAATGCAAATAAAGACGTTGGAAAGGAAGTCGTCGAGTCATGTGGTCCTCACTACTTGGTTATTCATAGGACAGAGGAAGGTAAGAAGTTCCTTACTGTGAGCCCTTTTACTATCCAAAAGGGTCTCGATGCCATTGCTGGTCCGGTTAAATCCTGCGTTCGAGCTCGCAATGGTACACTTCTTGTCGAAGCCAACTCCGCCTCGCAAACTGCAAGGATACTTAAAGCCACCAGGTTAGCCGGCTATCCAGTGAAGGTCGAGGTGCACAAATCGCTGAACTCCTCCCGCGGTGTAGTAACAACCCGCGCGTTGGACGGTTTGTCCATTGAGGAGATCCAAGAAAATCTTGCGACTCAGGGTGTCTCATCTGTTTATCGGGTACAACGGAAGATCAACGGTGAATTCCTGCCTACTCGTACCCTGTTTCTTACTTTTGATCGGGTTGACATCCCTCAAAAGATTAGGGCAGGTTATGAAGCCATCGAAGTTAGGCCTTATATACCCAATCCGCTGAGGTGCTATAAATGCCAACGTTATGGTCACACTAGTGAGTTGTGTACCGGCAAGTCCACCTGCGTCCACTGCGGTGACATCTCCCACGATGGGGCTTGTGCTTCAGCTCCATCGTGTGTGAACTGTAACGGGGAACACCCATCTAGTTCCCGAGACTGCCCCCGTTTTGCAGAGGAATGAGCGATCCAGGAGATACGGGTGGAAGAGAAGGTGTCCTTCTTGGAAGCCCGGAAGCCCCTGCGACTCCGCCAACCCTCTGCCCCGAGGTCCGGTACCTATAGCTCAGTTGCAGCTAAACCGGTACCGCGTCGGGAAATCGCAACACAGACCGGCGATATGAACGGGGCTACAATTGCGGAAAAGGTTATTTTAGCCCAAGCGCTGCCAAAGCCTTCGGCACCTACACCAAGTTGGTATCAACATCTGCCAAATCCGCCAGCTTACAGAATAGTCCTGCACACTTGTCACCCAAAGCCTCGACCTCGGGAACTAAAGCTGGTAAAATCACGACGTCTTCTGCCCCGGAAAAACAGTTTAAGACCAAGTATGTACGACAAGACTTCTTGAAAGAGAATGTGCAATCTATTACCAAGCAATCAAAGGGTAAGAAAAGTACACGCAACTCCACACGTGTATCCTCCTCTGAAGGGTCATCTGGGGAGGAGGGCGTGAATCGGCGACTGCCGTCCTCGCCGATCAGCACATCCAATCGGTTCGAACTTCTCGGACCGAAATTTGCTCTTGAAAAAGGGACCTCCCTTGTGGAGGAGATGGACCAGGAGGATTCTGCCGCCACTGCCAAAGGGACAGTGCGGAAACGGCAGGATCGTGCTCCTGAAAATAGTACTAGCCCAACACCTAAGAAGAACAAATTGAACCGACCAGCTAATCCCAATCTGCAGAAGCGTCTTTCGATTTGAAACTTATCCCATAATATACCCAATAGTTATCCTCCATTGGAACATATGCGGAATTCGACCACATCGACCAGAGCTTGACGTGCTGCTACGCCAGCACGAACCCTTGGCTGTGTGCTTACAAGAGACGAAGCTCCGTCCACAGCACACCGTTACCATCAGACAGTACTCCTCCGTACGATGTGATATATCCCCGGATGACGGTGTCCCGGCACATGGGGGCATTATGATGCTTATTCGAGATGATATTTTTGTCCACTCCGTACCCATACAATCTGTAATCTAGTCCGTTGCTGTCAGCATTAAGCTATCCTCCGCTTTATTCACCATTTGCAGTATCTATTTGCCTCCATCTGAGGACCTCTCGCAGAGCGACTTAGAACACCTCATTTCGCAGTTTCCACCACCCTTTTTATTGGTAGGCGACGTGAATGCCCATCACCCTCTTTGGGGCTCTCCTCGGGCTTTTGCGAGAGGTACGCTACTTGAAGACTTCTTGGATAGTCAGAATCTTGCTCTCATGAACACCGGAGAGCCCACCTTTCTTTCTGATGCATTTCATAGTTTTTCACACATTGACACTGCAATTTGTTCCCCTCAGCTAGCAGTCACCTTATGCTGGAATATCATCTCGGATTTGCATTCTAGTGACCACTTTCCTTGTCGTATTAGTGTCTTGACACCCGTTGTATGTTCCACCCGTTTACCTAGTTGGCGCCTAGACCACGCCAGCTGGGAACTGTACTCCCACTTGGCTGAATTTAGCTACGAAGAGCACGACTCTGTGAACCACTTGGTCGAACATCTCACAGGGACCATTCTTTCTGCTGCTGAGCAATCCATTCCGCGTTCGACTGGCTACAGCCGTCGATTTCCGGTATCTTGGTGGACCGATGACTGTCGGGATGCTATTCGCGCTCGCAGACGAGCTCTACGGGTTTTCCAGCGTTTTCCTACACTGGGTAACCTGATACACTATAAACGGATGCGTGCACATTCTAGGCGGGTTATTAAGGATAGCAAAAAGATGTCATGCAATAAATTCGTGGGTTCCTTTAATCGACATACACCTTCCTCTGTCGTATGGGATAAGTTAAGACGTGTGGCCGGGAAACCGAACCATATGCCCATCGCCGGTCTCAAAACACCTACCGGAGCTGTTTTTCATACATTTGATGTGGCGAATACTTTAGGCAGTGCTTTCGCTCAGGTGTCTAGCTCAGGCAATTATTCCCCTGAGTTTCTTACAATAAAGAATCAGGTGGAATCTCAAGAATTCTCGTTTCTTTCTGGCAACCTTGAGGATTATAATCGCCTTTTCACCCTGGCAGAGCTAGACAATGCACTCTCCTCTTCACGACACTCAGCACCAGGTCCAGATGGTATCCACGTCCAAATGTTGCAACATCTCTCTCCTGATGGCAAAGATTTCCTACTCGAGGTCTATAATCGTGTCTGGGTTGATGGCATTTTTCCAGACAAGTGGCGGGAGGCCACCATCATACCCATTCTTAAAGCTGGAAAGGACCGCCATCTTCCTTCCAGTTACCGTCCTATTTCCCTCACCAGTTGCGTGTGCAAGGTGATGGAACGCATGATCAATGGACGGTTGGTGTGGTGGCTGGAATCCCACAATCTTCTGACGAACATCCAGTGTGGCTTTCGACAACGACGTTCAACTGCTGACCACCTTGTCTCTCTGTCAACTCAGATTATGGACGGGTTTCTTAAGAACAGCCCCACAGTTGGGATATTTTTTGACCTCGAGAAGGCCTACGACACGTGTTGGCGGGCGGGAATATTGCGTTCTCTGCACAACTGGAACATACGTGGACGCCTACCGTTGGTCATTCAGGAGTTTATGCGGGACCGCGTTTTTCGAGTGAGGGTGAGCTCGGTTTTTTCTAACCATTTTATTCAAGAGAACGGAGTGCCGCAGGGCTCGGTACTCAGCGTGACTCTATTTGCTAGTGCGATAAATTCCATATCACTATGTGTGCCTCAAGGTGTCTCTTCCTGTTTATTCGTGGACGACTTTGCCATCTTCTGTACTTCTCAGCGTACACCGTTTTTGGAACGCCGTCTCCAGCGGTGTTTGGACAATCTCTATGCTTGGAGCTCGAAACACGGTTTTCGTTTCTCCGCTGAGAAGACAGTCTGCGTTAACTTCTGGCGCCGTAAGTGGCAAATGCCGCCGTCTCTTCAACTCGGGCCAGATTTACTTCCTTTCGCAGATGAGGCGAGATTCCTTGGTTTGATCTTCGATCGCAAACTTTGTTGGGCACCACAAATAGCACAGCTTAGAGCACGATGTGACCGTTCTCTAAATCTTTTGCGGATACTAAGTGGCAAATCTTGGGGTGCGGATCGGACGGCATTGCTCCGTCTTTATCGTGCTGTGATTCGTTCGAAGTTGGACTATGGCAGCATTGTGTATTCCTCAGCTCGATCTTCAGTGCTCAGAAGGTTAGACACAGTCCATAACCAGGGCATCCGTGTGGCCGTTGGAGCGTTACCAACGAGCCCAGTTGTTAGCCTCTACGCCGAATCGGGAGAACCTTCTCTGCGTTGTCGGCGTGATGTCCTGCTTGCTAATTATGGCTGTGGGCTGAAGTGTATGCCTGGGCATCCAACTTATCACGCGTTTTTCTCCCCTGAGCTGCACGAGCGATACTGCCTCCGCTCTCTGAGCCCCAGGCCAGCAGGTTTTCGTTTCCGTGAGCTTCTACGCCAGCACCATGTTGACATTCCTCGGCTGTTATCCAAGGGAGAGAGTATACACCCCCCTTGGTTACGCGCTACCTGCCATGTCGATCTCGGGATGACGCTCTACGGGAAATCTGTTACGCCTCTTGATAGTATTCGTCGTTGCTTTTTAGAATTTTTATCCAAATACAGTGGCCGTATTTGTATTTACACCGATGGTAGTAAGAGCCTCGACGGTGTTGGATGTGCCTTTGTCACTGGCACCGCAACTTCTACTTACGGTTCGCCTAGTTGCACATCTATATATTCTGCCGAGCTATATGCTATGTATCAAGCCCTTCTGTATATTCGGAGTCGAAAATTAGGTGACTGCCTTATTCTTAGTGATTCCCTTAGTGCCCTTCAGAGCATTCGTGAGCTGTATAATTACCATCCTTTGGTGCAGCGCATCCAGGACGTTCTCCACATTTTGCACGCTTCTAGTTTTAATGTGGAGTGCGCATGGATTCCTGGACACGTTGGCTTGCCAGGGAATGACACGGCGGATTTGGCAGCGAAATCGGCAGTCACAGCGCCCAATGTTACGATTACCCATTCAACAGCAGAAGATTTTAGAGTGGCTGTACGGAGAGCCGTTTTTTCGACTTGGCATGCGGAGTGGTCGGCTCTCCGTGGTAATAAGCTGCGAGAGGTGAAGGACCTCCCTGTCAACTGAGGAACCTCCTCTCGTTTATTTCGCCGGGAGGAGGTAGTACTAGCTCGGCTAAGAATTGGTCACTGTATTTTTACTCACAGTTACCTTTTTAAACGTGAACCTGCTCCTGTCTGTGCGCTGTGTGGGGAGGCACAGACAGTTCGTCATGTGTTGCTGGAGTGTGGTCACCTGGCACACATTCGGTCATCTATGGGCATGCCGGCCTCTCTTGCTGAGGTCCTGGCAGATGACCCAAGAGCAGTGGACAGGGTTTTTAAATTTTTAGCAAAAGTTTCTTTTACCCTGACGTTTTAGTGTGATAGCGGTTTTTTAAACTCTTTTGGTTTTAGTGTGTTGATTTTAGATGGAGTTTTATATCCATCTCTGGTTAGAGGGATGGACGTTTCTGTTACTTCCGTTTCAACTGTGTTAGCTCTTTTACTTGTGTTTACTTTTTTGTTTGGTATCTTCTTACTGACTATTGCCAAGTTTTAATCATAAGGGCGCTTATGACCTCGGCAGTTGAGCGCCCTTAAACACCATTATCATCATCATCATCATCATCATCATCATCATCTCCAAACGCAAGATAGCATCAGCAGTTACGTCAACCTTTGAGCCCTTGGGCCTTATAGGTCCAGTGATAATAACGTTAAAGATGTTTCTGCAAGAACTGTGGTCATTAAAGTTGGAGTGGGATGAACCTCTACCAAATGAGTTTCAATTAAATGGATGCAACTAAGAAGCCGTTTTCGCAAACTGGAAGACATAAAAATTGATCGCTTTGTGGTATCCATCGATACTCCCTCAGATATTCAACTCCATGGATTCTGTGATGCAAGTGAACGAGCTTATGGAGCTTGCATTTATATTCGCACCTTGGACTGCCGAGGCAAAATAATTGGCAAGCTACTTTGTTCCAAATCAAGGGTAACTCCAGTAAAGAAAATTACTCTCCCCAGAATGGAATTGTGCTGAGTAGTACTTCTGGCAAGACTAGTTGAGGAGACCCTCTCAGCTTTATTCATCTGTACACTGATTCCACGATTGTACTGGCTGGGTTAAATGCTTCACCTACTCGCTGGAAGACCTTTGTGGCAAATTGAGTGGCACAGATTCAGCAGCATACGAATGTTGACTTCTGGAGATATGTATCTACGGAAAATAATCTAGCTGATCTCATCTCTAGAGGCATATCATCAGTAACGTTGCAGAATTATAAACTCTAGAGGAAGGGGCCAGACTGGATTGCACAGAAGAAGCAATTCTGGTTGGAAGACATTCCAACAGAACTCCATAAAAATATTCCTGAATCCCGAGAAACTAGGTGTCTCGGGGTCACCTCATGAAGGTCCGATGAGATAATTAGTAAATACTCATCCTATACCAAGCTGGTTCGAGTCATTGCTTATTGTAAGCTTTTGGCTAACCACGAGGTTCATTGCAGCATCGTGGTGAACCGCTATCCGCACCAGAACTAGAAGAAGCATCCCTGACTTGCATTAGACTTGCGCAGAATGCATCGTACAAGGATGAAGTTTCCGGATTGAGGAAGGGAAATTTACTGCCCAGAAGGAGCAGCATTTTGAGTCTTCATCCGTTCCTAGATGAACAAAGAATACTTCTTGTCGGAGGAAGTCTTTCAAATTCATTCATTGAATATGAAACCAAACACCAGATAATTCTTCCACCACAGAATCGCTTGACAAGGCTGTTTGTGTCTCCAGAATATACGAGATCACTTCATGCTGGTGTTCAATTACTATTTGCGAGTTTAAGACTGAAGTACTGGATTTCTAGAGGCAGGCAAGTGGTTCTTCAGTGGTTCATACATGATTTCCATATTTCAGACTCAGAACGCATAGCCCACAACACATGATGGGCGATCTACCAAGCAGTAGGGTCAATGGAACTCGTCCCTTCTTGTCCTCTGGAGTTGATTCCGCAGGACCACTCAGGATGAAGACGGGCTCAGTTAGAAGTAAGATGAGCCATAAATGTTATGTGGCAATCCTTATATGCTTCAGCACAAAGGCAATTCACCTGGAACTTGTGACTGATCTATCTTCACAAGCCTTCATTGCTACTCTCAGGAGGTTCATAGTGAGGCGAGGACAAATAAAGGAGGCAATGGAACTACATTCATCGAAGGAAACAAAGAAATAAAGGAACTACAACATGCACTCAAACAGGACAAATTGAAGCATGACATTCAAGACTCTGCTGCAGTCACAGGCTTCAAGTGGCATTTTATCCCTCCTCGATCCCCACATTTTGGTGGACTCTGGGAGTCGGGTGTCAAGCCGAGGGGTGGGTCTAGCACTATTGACCTATGAAGAGCTTACCAGTCTATTGACGCACCTTGAAGCATGTCTCAATTCACGGCCGTTGTGTGCACTTACTGATGATCCTAATGATCCTTCCGTCCTGACACCTGGCCACTTCCTCGTAGGAGCTCCTTTAATGTCCCTTCCTGATCCCAATGTGACTGAGCTTAATCTCAGCAGGTTATCCAGATAACAGCACCTTCAGCAGATTCAGCAACAATCTCGATGGTTTAAGGGCTACCTCCATATTCTGCAGCAGAGGAGAAAATGGGCATCACTGCTTCCAAACCTGAGTAAGGGTTCCCTTGTTCTTCTGAAGGAGGAGGAAGTGATTGCCCTACACTGGAAGCTAGAAATCATCGAGGATGTGCACCCAGGAAGGGACAACCTAGTGCGGGCTGCCTCAGTTAGATCTCCTACAAATTTACCGAAGCGTGCATAACTCAACTGCTACCATTGCCTTCGGCACAGAAATAACCTTAAGTGGGTGTTCACCGTAAATTTTTGTGGTGCTCAGTTTTATCTTGAACAAGTTCAACGGGGGGAGTATGTGCAGTACTAGAACTCCGTCCAGTTTACATTGCAAACAATGTTTAGCGTGCTTGTGTCAGCAGTTAATCACGTGTTCGCCTGAACTCTAATTTTCGTTTGTTGCCAAGGACTGTGTGTGAGTGACTGTGTGTCGGTTAAGACATCTCTTGCTTGCTCGCAACGCAGTCCTGCATTTGCTTCTCCATCATTGGGCTTGTATTAGTTTTAGATATAGTTCTAATAACGTAATGTGGTTCACATTATTCAGTGTTAATAAGTGTTAATAAAGTAGAAGTTATGGAAACAGAATTTCGTGTCGTCATTGCCAATATCCATGCATCCAGTGATTTTAACTGCCCTATAATTTATCTCTGCAGTCATTAAATTAATTCTGCTCTCCGCACTATTAGACAATGTCATGTATGTTAAGAAAAATTCACAGTTGGTGAGAGAAAAGTGAGAGATCATGATCATGTGACAGGCAAATACCGTGGCGCTGCGCATAAATATTGTAATGTTAATTACAGAAATCTAAAATTTTAACCAGTAATATATTCACAATTTAGTCATCTATGATGTGCGTTTGTTTATAAAATAATTGGGAATTAATCGAAAGGATATTGATGTAATACCCAATAATAAAGAATGATATATTTCCTTCAGTAAAAAGATTGAAGATGGATTGACATTACGATTCTAAGACACATTTAAGTTTATGGCTTCAAGTATTGACAAATTATCGACACATCTTAAAAAAGAACAATTTCAAGAAACGGCTAAATATTTTGAAGCCGAACTATTTGATTTAATAACTCAAAAAGGTGTTTATCCATATGAACACATGAGCTTCGAAGAGAAATTAAAAGAAACAAGATTACCCAAAAGGAATGCTTTTATTCGAGACATAATAAATTGAATATCTCTGACAAAGATTATGAACTTGCAAAATTAATCTGTGACAAATTTGGTATTAAAGGCTTAGAAGAATATACAAAAATTTTGATTTTCTGAAAAATGACTCTAACAATTTTATTAAAATATTGTATATTAAATATATTTACCTGACAAATAAAATGTATATCTGAAATTTTCTAGGCATGCCTTATAAAGACCTGTTTATTCTGGATGAATTTTACTTAATTTGGCATAACTGGTAAACCGTAAGAGATAGACAAAAAATACCATACAAAAAATGTAGGTCTTGATAAGATACACTAGCTATGTCATACTCATTTTTTCCGTGGAGCTTACCGTTTTCGTAGTATTCATTGTTATTGGTTTCAGTTGTGAAGTACTATACTATTTGAAAACTTAACTCATTATACAGTTAATAAACCCAGTTTACAATAGTTCTCATCGTAATAGTTCGGTTGTCTTAGGCAGCAGTTTTCTTGTGTTGATTTGTATAATTTCTGGCCAGATCATATAGTTAAATTCAAGAACTCCACTGCGAGAGCACCTGTCTTGCGGAAACGTGTAGGTTGCGTAGCTTGTGAATGCGATAGGAGCAAATGCGTAAGTTCTGGGTTGGTAGGGAGGATTAGGACGCTCAACTTCTAGGTTATCAGCGCCCTTAAAAAACTCAAAGCGGCAGATATAAAAGAAAAGCTAAAGTTAGCTATAGAAAGTACATTAAAACTATTCACTGTTAGGAACTGAGTAGAATCAATAAAACTATTCAAATAGTGGTGCATAAAACCGTTAAAAAGAGCTAAAAACTAGGTCACTAAACCAGTATTACCTCCATACAAACAATCGGATCCTGCCTGTGAAACAGACTTGTGATAAAAATTCAAAAACCTTATCCACCGCCACATGATTTTTGGCAAACATCTCTACCAGGGAAGACGGAAGCTGGAAGCACATGCTTTACCGTAAAAGACGCCCCACAAATGGGGCAGATAACGGCAGGATCTTTTTTAAAAGGTAAACAATGGGTAAAAAAAACGTCGCCAATCCGCAACTGAACAGATATCACCTCCTCCCTACGGGAATGACACGAGCAGGTTGGCCTAGTTATAGGGGCTGTTTTATTTCCCTAAGCTTATTACCGCAAAAAGCCGTCCCCCCGTATTCCAACCCTGTCTGCACAACCACCCTAAAGTTTTCAGCTGTAGCACTTGTAACAGTAACACAGGGATCTGAGACTGCTGAATTTGCTGCCAAGTCCACCAGTTTATTACCCAGCAAGCCAAAAGTCCAGGAATCCAGGCGCACGCCATACCAGCACCGGAAGCGCGCAAAAATGTGGAAGATGTCCTGAATGCGCTGCACTAAAGGATGGTAACTGTGCAGCTCACGAATGCACCAAGTCGCACTAAGGGAATCTCTCGGGCGCCGGTAAATAGCATACAGCTCTGCAGTATAAATGGATGTGCTGCTAGGCAAACCAAAAGTGCAAGCTTCGATCCCAGTAACAACGGCACATCCAACATCGGCGGGGTCATCGGTATATATATACAAATGTGGCCACTGCAAATAGATAAAACAAAAAAACAAAAAAAAAAAAAAAAAAAGCAAATACGAATATTGGACACAGGGATATCTGATTTCCTATAGGCCGACTTCCCGAGATTGACGTAAGACAAACATGTAACCAATGAAAGGGGGTGGGTAAACCCGCTCTCCCTTCGTATTTCCGAAGTAGTTCACGGAAATGAAAACCAGCAGTCCGGGGACTGAGTGACAAGGTTCCTATAATGTGCGTCCAACGTGACATTGAAAAACGAGTTACAAGTTGGATGTGAAGGCATGCACTGAAGCCCACAACCACAATTACCGAGCAGGGCATCCGGCCGAATTCGCAGAGGGACTTCTGCCGATTCGTCGTACAGGCTAACAACTGGCCTGGTCTGAAAATCTCCGAACGCCACACGAAGGCCCTGATTGTGGACAGTGTTTAATCTGCTAGGCACAGGTGATCGTGCTGAAGAGTTAATAAAGCAGCCGTAGTCAAACTGAGATCGGATCAGGGCACGGTAAAGACGTAGCAACACTGTCCGATCCGGTCCCCAAATTTTCCCAACTAGTATCCGTAAAACATTGACAGAAACGCCCCAAGGGGCCTATCTCAGTAGGTACGGGTTAGGAGTACCCGGGGCCCCGATCCAACCTTGACTGCCTCTGTGGGCAACCTCTGAGTGATGCGGCAATCAGTAGGTGAAAATGCCCACCCTCGTGTAGGCCGTGCGTGGAGATCCGTGTCGGTGGAAAGGTATATCCTGGTGTGTTAAGGGTTTGTATCTGAGCCTGGGCTTCAGATCGCCAGTAACTAGGGAGGATTCGCAGCCTAATACACCGCTTTGCTTGCTTGCTCGCATAAACGGAAGGCTAGGGACTAACCCACTTCTAGTTAATCGACCAGGTACTAGGTATTATACCGAACTCTAGGGTGAGTGGGACGGCGAGCCTGCTATATCGCCTGTGAAACCCTATCATCCCCGTTGGGTGACACCTCGTTGGGCTCTGTGGTGGGTGGGGAGCACTGGGGTATGAAATTTTAGATACTAAAATAAATGAATTATTAGGAAAGAAGTAGCTGAGTGTGGTGGTCCTCGCAACTTGGTGATCACTAGGACATAGGAAGGTCGGAAATTTATGTCCGCTAGCCCCTTTGCAATTCAAAAGGGTTTAGACAACATTGCTGGTCCAGTACACTCTTGTATTAAAACACCTAATACCACCCTTCTATTAAAAACATTTACAGCATCCCATACAGGTAAAGTGCTTAAAGCCAAAATACTAGGCAATTACGCGATTAAGGTCGGGTAGCACAAGACCTTAAACTTCTAGCGCGGCGTTATCACCACCCGCGCATTGGACGGCTTGTCCAATGAGGAGCTTCAAGGGTTTGGCAGAGCAGCGTGTCCAAGCTGTGTATAGGGTTAAACGTTGTCAATGGTGAACTCGTGCTTGCCCGTACCCCTTCCTAACCTTCGATTGGGTAGATCAACAAAGGATTAGGGCAAGGTATGAAACCATCGAGATTTAGCCCTATATTCCGAATCCACTCAGATGTTACAAATGTCAGAAGTTTGGGCATACTATTGAACTGTCTCAATCGACCAGCACAACCAAATATGCAGAAACACCTTTCCATTTAAAACTTATCCTATACCTATCCCATGGCTATTCTACAATGGAACATACGAGGAATTAGATCACATCGACCAGAACGTGAATCCTTGCTCCACGAGAATCAGCCTTTGGTCGTTTTCTTGCAAGAGAGTACACTAGGAGAAGTAAGAAAACAAAACCCAGCATAAAATAAAACTTAGGCCTAAGAGTTCATGCTATAAAATCACGCACACAGACGATAAAACAAGTATTAAAATGTAGGAGATAACACTCCGAAAATAAAATATAAAGATCCTAAGGTGGTTAAAAGAAATAGATAACACTAGTGCCAAGAACTGTAGAACGCCATTAAAACTAGACACGTCCAATCATAGGGCACTGTCGAATAAAAGATAAAACCCGTTCTACAGCAGTCAGACGGTCTGCTAAAATGGCACGCATGCCACTGGGCAAATTCAACGACAGTCGCGTGGCTGCTAAAAATTGGCACTCGGTTAAAACGTGTCTCACTGTCAAGGTTGCGCCGCACCGACAAACTAGAGTTTGCTTTCCTCGCAATAAATGACAGTGGCTAAAATAACAGTGTCCGATACGCAGGCGAGATAAAATGAGCTCTTATCGGCGGGAGGTGCGATAAGAGGTTTTCCAGGGTTCAGGGAGTGCTTTGATTACTCGCAGTTTGTTTCCTGTAGTGCTGAACCATTCAGTCGCGCAACGAGAATAAATGGTCCCTCGTAACACCGCCTTAAGATCACTAGCGGGAACGGAAGAAGAAATATCCTGGATGATATATTTGATCTCTTGGCAGCAGAATCAGCTTTCTCGTTTCCCGCTACTCCCGTGTGACCAGGCACCCACAAAAACGTTACACGGAGACCTGCTGCCGAAAGCGAGTGAAGGCAATCTTGGATCCGCTGTATGATTGGGTGGTAAATATACAGCGGACGAAGACTTTGGAGAGCACTCAGAGAATCTGAACATATAGCAGTGAGTGGTAGCGCATGTCGCCGCACATAAAAAAGAGCCTGAAGAATACCAAATAGCTCAGCTGTAAAAATCCAACACTGTCGTAAAAGAAGAAAAGTAAAACATGGTTATCAACCACAAAAGCACATCCAACACCTTGATCATTCTTCGACCCTTCAGTATAAATAAAAATGTAGTCGCGATGTTGGTCTTTGAGGGCTAAAAATTGGGATCGAAGGATGAAACCAGGAGTAGTCGACTTCGAAAAAGATGAGGACCCTAGATAGAAAGAGTTGCCAGGGCGAATCCAAGGAGGGAAATGGGTTTCTCGTTTGGGAAGCACTGTAAGCATGGATATGCTCCTTTGCCCCAGAAGCTTGCGAAAACGTACCCTGGTGGTAAGAGGGCGAGGGAGCGAGAGGCGTAATTAGCGTCCAAAGAGTCATCAAAAAAGTATGAATGAGCCGGGTGGTGAGGCATACTGGACAAACGGCAGGCGTAGCTGCACAAGAGAAACTCACGGCGATTATATAGCGGTTGTTCTGTAGCTTCCGCACAGACACTACTAACTGGGCTAGTGCGGAAGACGCATTTTGCTAGTCGTATGCGTGGATTATGAATGGTGTTTAAACGACGAAGGATAGACGGTCGCGCTGAAAAATAGACGATACACCCATAATACAACTTGGAACGGACTAATGTACAATAGAGGTATAGCAGAATGCTCCCCAGGATGTGCCACTTAAAACGCATAAAATATCAAGAAAATGTATGCACCGCGCCTTCAAACAAGTTATATGGGAGGACCAACATAAGTTTCTATCAAATCGTAAGCCCAGGAAATTCGCTTCTTCAACAAACGGTAGCATACCTAGGCGGAGAGAAGGAGTAGGAAACTGCTTCCGACGCCAGAAATTTACACAAACCGTCTTCTCGGCGGAGAAGTGAAAGACATTTGTCACTCTCCAGGAGGAAATAAAGTCTAGACACTGCTGAAGACGACGCTCGAGCAGACAGGAACGCCGAGCTGTGAGGTACACAACAAAATCGTCAACAAACAGCGACGAGGAAATCCCTGGGGGAAGGCAGTCAACAAGAGGGTTGATAGCTATAAGGAACAGAGTGGCACTAGGTACTGAAACCTGAGGTACTCCGTTCTCCTGAGTAAAATAGTCAGATAAAACCGAAACGAATATGAACTCCCGAATGAATATTGGAAGGAGACCACGGAAACCAGACTGATGAATTGTACGGAGAATGCCAGTTCATCCAACATGTGTCGTAAGCTTTCTCTAAATCAAAAAATACAGCTACAGTCTTGCTTTTACTCAGGAACCCGTTCATAATGTGGGTCGAAAGAGACACCAGGTGGTCGATAGTAAAACGGTAACAACGAAACCCACACTGAACGTTCGACAAGAGGCCCGAGATTCGAGACACCACATAAACCTTCCAATGAGCGTACGTTCAATAACCTTGCAAACGCAACTAGTTAGGGAAATGGGATGGTAGCTGGAAGGAAGTTGGCGATCTTTGCCAGGTTTCAGAATGGGAACAACGGTGGCCTCGCGCCAGCCAGCAGGAAACGCACCTTCGAGCCAGATGCGATTAAAGAGCTGGAGGAGAAAGAGCTTACCATCCGTAGACAGATGCTGAAGCAGTGACACATATATGGCATCGGGCCCAGGAGCGGTATGCCTAGAAAAAGAGAGGGCATGTTCTAGTTCACGAAGGCTAAAAGGGCGGTTGTAGTCCTCATGGTTGTCGGAGCGGAATGATAACACCTGGGCTTCCAACGCAACCTTATGTGGAATAAAAGCTGGGTCATAATTGGTGGAACTGGAAATTGTCTCAAAGGCTCTGCCGAAGGTGTCTGCGATAAGTGCCGGCTCCACCAGGGTGTCACCTCCTACCCTAAGACCGGGTATAGTAAACGGTTTTGCCTTACCGGCTACACGACTAAGTCGATCCCACACAACGGATGTGGGCGTGGAGCTATGAAAGCTCTCCACATAGCGCTTCCAAGAGGCCTTCTTACTTTCACGGATAATGCGCCGTGCTCTAGCCCGTAGTCGTTTATAAACTAATAAGTTATCTTCTGTTGGGTGACGTTTAAAAACCCGAAGAGCACTTCGCCGCGCACGGATAGCTTTGCCGCATTCCTCGTTCCACCAAGGAACCCGGGTACGCCTAGGTTGGGAAGACGTACGGGGAATGGAGCGTTCGGCGGCGGCTATGATAACGAAAGTTAGGTGCTCAACCATGTTATTGACAGCGAGACATCCGGCAACGGAAAATCTGGCTAGGCGAGTGTAAAGTGACCAATCTGCTTTGTTAAACTGAAATTTTGGGATGCCAGTGTTTGGAGGAGTACAATGAAGGAGTGTAATAACACCTGGAAAATGATCACTGCCGTGAGCGTCAGAGAGAGCATTCCACTCCAAACGGTGTGCAAGCTATGCTGAACAATGACTTAAATCGAGGTGAGAAAGGGTGCCGGTAGAGTCTGAGAGAAAGGTAGGTTCACCAGTATTCAAAAGGGAGAGATTCAGCCGGTCCAGAAGATCGCTGAGAAAGGTTCCCCTCGCACGCGCTTTTTTTTTTTTTTTTTTTTTTTAAACAGTAACGGAGTCTGATCAGCACTCCGGTACTGTATCCCTATTTACATTTCCCCCCTTAGGTTTTACTGATTACTGGTTTACTCGTTTTGCTGTTTCTTTTACAAACATATAACACCCATGCCCAAGGCGGGACTCGAACCCACCATCCCCTGCCCACGCCCTCGGAGATC
This sequence comes from Hymenopus coronatus, assembly GCA_030762935.1. Classification (NCBI taxonomy): domain Eukaryota; kingdom Metazoa; phylum Arthropoda; class Insecta; order Mantodea; family Hymenopodidae; genus Hymenopus; species Hymenopus coronatus. Next base: position 83,921,873 of record CM060883.1, read on the forward strand.
CCCAAAAAGGGTGATTGGCGTTGAAATCTCCTACCAGAAGAAACGGTGAAGGTAGCTGCAAAACTAAGTTTACAAGTTCGGCAGCGGCGAGGGGAGACGAAGGTGGAACACAGATACTACACACTAAAAAACCAAAACCGGGAAGAGAAAGGTGGACAGCAACAGACTGCAGTTGATTGGTGAGTGGAGCAGTTCGGAAACACAGGTCGTCACGTACCAGAACCAGAGAACCGCCTTGTGCAGGAGAGCCCTCATCCGGTTCCAGATCGAAGCGAACCGGAGTATACCGACGTAAAACAAAGGTATCTCGAGGGCGAAGTTTGGTCTCCTGCAAACAAACAATAAGGGGTGAATAAGACTGGATTAAATTATCCAGATCGGGTCGATGGGTGCGTTGACTACGTAAATTCCATTGGAGGATGGACATAAGGAGGACGGTAAGAAGGCTGCTGTTCATCATGCGTGCGCCGGTAAGGGAGCGAATTAATGGTTGCCCGGGAAGGTGGGTTTAGTTTAAGCTTTCTCTTTTTCGTTGGGCTTCGACTCCGACTGGTGTGGTCGCCAATCGGACACAATTCCAGATTGCCATCGCTGGTATCAGTGTCGGAACAAGTCGTGCGGGTGCGGTTAGGGGAGCCAGAACGAATTGTACGACGAATGGGCGGGCAGAAACAGTGGCGGAATATGTAGATGGCACAGAAAAAGATGGTGGCGCTATCATTGGAGGACAAACGTATTCGGAGGATGCGGTCTGGATACCTAGAGACACACAGGCACGAGGACCAGGGAGCGTCTGAACTATAGCATCCTGTTTCCGCACCGCCTGGCGGACAGCAGTGGAATATTTCAAACGAGTAGTAGGGTGAAGGTCGAGATAACGTTTCCGTGCTGCCTGAAAAGTTAAATGCTCTTTGATTCTGATCTCCTGTATGGTCTTCTCCACGATAAAATGGGAATATGCTTTAGAGCTGGATGTATAAGCCTCTCCACAGTTGACGCAAGTGGGTCTTGAGCGCATACAGAGCCATCGTGTGCGTTTTGCCCACATTGCCCACAAACCGGCGAGTTGCTACAACGTTGTTGCTTATGTCCAAACTTCTGACAACGGTAACAGCGCATTGGGTTCGGGATATAAGGCCGCACGGGCGCTCTTTCATAACCGCTCATAATATAAGCCAGTCAGTCAGTTCGCTCGAAAGGCAAGAAGACTGTACGCAATGGGAACGGCTTGTCATCCCGTTTGCCAATTAATCTATATGCAGCAACTACAGCTTGATCGGAAAGACAGTTCACTATATCCTCCTTGGTTAAACAATCCAAACTGGAGGTCCTCACCACACCTCGGCTACTATTTAAAGTTTGGTGCTTCTCCACCTTAATGGGGTAAGAACCCAAAAGGGAAGCACTCAGGAGCTTGGCGGGTTATTCTGAAGTTGCTATCTCAAGAGTGTGTCATCTCTACATCTTGTTGCATTTGTGAATTTACCGCAAATCCTGTCCAGTTCCTTTTCTATATAAAATGGACTGAGGTCTTTCATTGTCTTCCTTTCACACATCAAACGCATGACAAAAAAAAAACAAAAAAAAACGTGGTATTCAAGAGGTTGGGCGTAGAGGAGCCATGATGGTATAGTCCCCATTCCGGAACCGTCGGCGTCAGCCTGCCATCCGGGGGATACAAGAAAAGACACCTAAATCTTTCGGTGTGTACCGGCCAGGAGCACCCGCTTTAGGCCTGATCTCAAGGAGTTGGTCAGAGGAGTTACCCTCCGACAATCACTACTGACCGGTATGCGACAGTTTCACCGATGGAAGGCCCGACTTTATGCCCCTATTACTGGAATAACCGCCAGTGGCTCCCCACTATAGGCCACGCCGCCTATAAGGAGTCAGCTTGGTTTCAGGGGACTTGTGATTGATTACATCGGGCCTCAGACAGCGGTAACACGTCGGGTCCGCCCGATCAACCCGGCCACTCGCGGTCGCCGAGCTGCTCGAGGGGACCCTGTTCCATGGAGCTACGTGGGTGTACATGACATCGGAATGGCTACGCACCTAGTGTCGCACGAAAGGGATAGTTAGGAGGGTCCACTCAACCTTCACATTTGAGACCTCCGAAGAGCACACAAGTTGAAAGCTGCCCCGAAACCGTGGGACAGGAACCACGGACATAGGAAAGATCCCTGTTAGTGAGACAGGAGTTCATAAATCTAAAAACCTAAAACCTAAGAAGTTTATAAACCTAGAAGAGGAAGACGCTATCATAATGTTCAATATTAAGAGTAATATGAAGACTTCAACGTGGCTGTGACAGATGGGAATGAGCGAACGACAATGGCTGTGAATGGCTTGGGCACCCCGGGCACACCAAAACCGTATTAACAATGTCAGCCCTTGGGCAGAAATAATCCTAAGCTCTTAAGAACTAATCATCTCCGCAAGCTTAGAGAAGGAAAAGGGTGATATTGTAAAAAACGAAAAACCAAAAGCAGAAAAAGGACGTGGCAACACCTGATGGCAATGGGTAGGGTGAAGTGGCGGTGCGTAGCTCGGGAATCCCCGGGTGCGCCAAACCCGTTCCTACCGTAGTAGGCCCCTGGGGGGAAAATACGGTGGAGGTAACTGCAAAACCAAATTTACAAGTTCGGCAGCGGCGAGGGGAGACGAAGGTGGAACATAGATACTACACACTGAAAAACTAAAACCGGGAAGAGAAAGGTGGACAGCAACAGCCTGCAGTTGAGTGGTGAGTGGAACAGTTCGGAAGCACAGGTCGTCAAGTACCAGAACCAGAGAACCGCCGTGTGCAGGAGAGCCCTCATCCGGTTCCAGATCGAAGCAAACTGGAGTATACCGACGTAAAACATAGGTATCTCGAGGGCGAAGTTTGGTCTCCTGCAAACAAACAATAAGGGGTGAATTAGACTGGATTAAAATATTCAGTTCGGGCCGATGGATGCGTAGACCACATATATTCCATTGGAGGATGGGCATAAGGAGGACGGTAAGTAGGCTGATGTTCATCATGCGTGCGCCGGTAAGGGAGCGAACTAGTGTTTAGCCGGGACCGGTGGGTTCAGTTTAAGGTTTCTCTTTTTCGTTGGGCTTCGACTCCGTCTAGTGTGGTTGCCAACCGGACACAATTCCAGATTGCCATCGCTGGTATTAGTGTCCGAACAAGACGTGCGAGTGCGGTTAGGAGAGCGAGAACGACTTGTACGACGAACGGGCAGCTATGAATCGGGCGGGCAGAGACAGTGGCAGAAGATGTAAATGGCACAGAAGGAGATGGTGGCGCTACTTTTGGAGGAGAAACATATTCAGAGGATGCGGTCTGGATACCTATAGACACACGGGAACGGGAACCAGGAAGCGTCTGTTTTCGCCCCGGCTGGCGGACAGCAGCGGCATATTTCAAAGGAGTAGTCGGGTGAAGGTTGAGATAACATTTCCGGGTTGCCTGAAAAGTTAAATGGTCTTTGACTTTTATCTCATGTATGGTCTTCACCTCCATAAAACGGGAACATTCTTTAATGTTGGATGGATGCGCCTCACCACAGTTGACATAAGTGAAGCCTTGAGCGCATTCTGAGCCATCGTGTGCGTTTTACCCACATTGCGCACAAACGAGTTCTTACAACGTTGCTGCGTATATCCAAACCTCTGACAACGGTAACAGCGTATTGGGTTTGGGATATAAGGCCGCACGGGCGCTCTATCATAACCGCACATGATATAAACCGGTAAGTCAGTTCGCTTGAAAGTCAAAAAGACTGTACGCATTGGGAACGGCTGGTCATTCCGTTTGCCAATTAATCTATAGACAGCAACTTCAGCTTGACCGGAAAGACAGGTCACTACTTCTTCCTTGGTTAAACCATCCAAACTGGAGGTCGTCACCACACCTCGCCTACCATTTAAAGCTTTCTGCTTCTCCACCTTAATGGGGTAAGAACCCAAAACAGAAGCATTCAGGAGCTTGTGCGGTTGTTTGGAAGTGGCTATCTCAATTAGGAGTGTGCAATCTCTACATCTTGCTGCATTTGTGATTTTACCTCAAATCCTGTCCAGTTCCTTTTGTATATAAAATGTACTGAGGGCTTTCATTGTCTTGCTTTCAAACATCAAACGCAAAACAAAAACAAACAAAAAAAAAACAACAAAAAAACGTGGTATTGAAGGGGTTGAGCGCAGAGGAGCCATGATGGTATAGTCCCCCTTCCGGAACCGTTGGCGTCAGCCTGTCATACGGAGTATACAAGAAAAGACACCTAAATCTTCCGGTTTGTGTCGGCCAGGAGCACCCGGTACAGGCCTGATCTCAAGGAGTACCTCAGAGGTGTTACCCTCCGACTATCACTACTGACTGGTATGCGACAGTTTCACAGATGGAAGGCCCGACTTTATGGCCTACCACTGGAATAACCGCCAGTGGCTCTCCACTATAGGCCAATTTGCCTCAACGGAATCAGCGTGGATTCAGGAGACTTGTGGTTGATTACATCGGGCCCCAGACAGCGGTAACACGTCGGGTCCGCCCGCTCAACCCAGCCACTCGTGGTCGCCAAGCTGCTCGAGGGGACCCGGCTCCATGGAGCAACGTGGGTGTACATTACATTGGAACGGCTCCGCACCTAGGGGTAGTGAGGAGGGTCCATTCAACTTTCACATTTGAGAACTCCGAAGAGCACACAAGTTGAAAGCTGCGCCAAAACCGTGGGACAGGTACCACGGAGATAGGAAAGATCCGTTTTGGTGAGACAGAGTTCATAAACCTAAAGACCTAAAAGCTAGGAATTTTATAAACCTAGAAGAGGAAGAGGCTATCATACGTTGGAATATAAAGTGTAATACGAAGACTTCAACGCGGCTTTGACAGATTGGAATGAGCAAACGACAATAGGTGTGAATGGCTTGGGCACCCCGGGCACGCCAAACCCGTACTAACAATGTCAGCCCCTGGGGGTTAATAATCCTAAGGTCCTAAGAACTAATGCTCTCCGTAAGCCTAGAAGAAGAGGGTGTTATTGTAAAAAACGAAAAACCAAAAGCACAAAAAGACGTGGCAACACCGGATGGCGATGAGTAGGGTGAAGTGGCGGTGAGCGCCTCGGGAACCCCCGGGTGCGCCAAACCCGTACCTACCTTATTAGGCTCCTGGGGGGGTTTTCTTGCAAGAGACCAAGCTCCGTTCCCAAGACCATCTTATAGTAAAGCAGTACTCTTCTATCTGGTGTGATATATCACCGGCGGATGGAGTTCCTGCACATGTGGGCACTATGATTCTTATCAGAGATAATGTCTCTGCCGCCTCTATATTCTGACATACAGTCCACTGCCGTAATGATTAAGCTATCTCATTTGCTTCTCGATTTGCAGTACATATGTACCTCAATCTGACGATCTCTCGTACACCGATAAAGCATATCTAGTCACCCAGCTAGCAGTAACTTTCCTGCTGGTAGAGGATGAGAATACCCACCACTCACTTAAGGGCTCCCCTCGGGCTTGTGCAAGAGATAAACTGATTGCCGATTTCCAGGATTCTATAATCTATCTCTCCTGAACATCGTAGAGCTACATTCCTTTCTGACGCCTTCAATAGTTTTTCTCACCTGGATATATCAGCTTGTTCTCACAGTTGGCGATTTCCTTACAATGACATATCATCTCTGACTTACATTCTAGTGACCACTTTCCTATTCTTATTTGTCTCTTAGCACAGGACGTATGTTCCACATGTTTATCTACATGGAGCTTAGGCCGAATCAACTGGAACCTCTATTCCAACTTCACCGTTTTTGACTACAACTAGCAGGACTAGGTGGACAGCTTAGTCCAGTACCTCACGAACGGTGTGAGCATGGTAAACGGTATACGCATACCAACCAGCAGTGGTGTTTGGAGGGAAACATTTGTGACGTAGGCCTTTGGTATCGGTCACGGGATGGGTCTGTGCCGACCTTGGACATTTGGTGTCTTTTCTTCTTTAACCCCCGGATGGCAGATTGACGCCAACAGTTCCGGAAGGGAGTCCTTTCAATATGTCAAACCACGCATTACCTTTTTATTTTGACCAGTATTTAATTATGGCTATGTTAAACTAGACGAAGAAATTCTGTGTGTAAGTCCATTCTACATACAAAGAGAAGTTGACAGGATATACGGCAAAGTTAAAAACGCGACGAGCTTGCGATTCGGTAAGCTAATGGTGAAGGTCCACAATAAAGAATAGTCGGACAAACTACTTCATGCTACTCTGTTCGGTTCGTACAGCGTCAAAGTTTACCCGCACAAGTCGAGGAACACGTGTAGAGGAGTTGTGACCAAATCTAGAATATGATGATAATAATGATGATGATTAGCGTTTAAGGACGCTCAACTACCAGGGTTATCAGCGCCCTTAGAAATCTAAACGGGGCATGAAATGGGATTGAAGGAGGCTTTAGAATGGTAATACGCAGTCTAAAAATAAACCTAAAAGAAACTGTAAAAATCAAACCTCAACTAAGTCCTAAAATACATAAAACCAGTTAAAACAATTGGTGTAAAGAATGGGTAAAAACGAGTAAGATTAAATGTTTTAAAATCTTTTAAAAGGAACTATATCCTGAACGTAAAATTTATTGTAGACAAAAACTGAAAAACTCTGTCAACAGCAGCGCGATCATTGCCAAGAACCTCCGCTAGTAGGGCTGGCAGCTGGAGGGTGGTGCGAAAAGATACCAGAGCAACACAATCCACCAGCACGTGTGTTACCGCCAGTGCAGCGCCACAGAGCGGACACACAGGTTCAAGATCTCTATGAAAAAGGAAGCAATGGGTAAAAAAAACAGTGGTCAATTCGCAGCCGAGCTAATTGTACCTCCTCCCGTCGAGACGAACGGTAAGAGGTTGCCCAGGGGACAGGAAGATTTTTCACTTCCCATAGCTTGTTACTTCGGAGAGGCGACCACTCCGCATGCCAGCTCAAAAATACAAATCTCCGCACAACAGCTCTAAGATCTTCTGCAGTTACTGTGGTACCATTAACCCTGGGCTCTGTGACTACCGCTTTCGCTGCCAAATCTGCAAATTCATTCCCTGGAAGACCAACGTGTCCCGGGATCCATGCAAGTTCCACACTAACCCCAGAAGCTTGCAAAATGTGGAGGGCGTCCTGGATGCGCTGAACTAAAGGATGGTAATTGTAGAGCTCAAGAATACTCTGAAGGGAATCGCTAAGAAAAAGGCAGTCACTTAATTTAGGTGGCGAATATACAAAACGGCCTGGTAAATAGCATACAGCTCGGCAGAATATATGGATGTGCTGCTAGGTAAACTAAAAGTAAAAGATTCGGACCCATGAACAAAGGCAAAATCAACACTGTCGGAACACTTACTGCCATCGGTGTATATAGAAATACGGCCACTGTTTGTTGATAAAAATTCTAAAAAAATACCTCTACGGATACTATAAACCAGCACAGCAGATTTCCTGTGAACCGTCATCCCCAGATTGATATGAGAGGCAGCACGAAACTAAGGAGGGAACCTCCTCACCATCTTGGAAAAAACCTCAACATGTCAATATCATTTTCCGAAGAAGGTCAAAGAAACGAAAACCTGCAGGCTTTGGACTAAGGGAGTCGTAGCGATACCGTTCGTCCAGCTTGGGGGAGTAAAACACGTAGAATGTTGGATGACCAGGCATGCACTAGAGCCCACAGCCATAATTAGCTAGCAGGACATCGCGCCGACATCGCAGAGGGGATTCTGCCGATTCGGCTTCGAGGCTAACAACTGGGCAGGTTGGATAAGCTCCAACCACCACGCGGATGCCCTGATTATGGACTGTGTCTAATGTTTTGAGCACTGATGGTCGTGCTGAAGAATAAACAATGCTTCCATATTCCAACTTCGATCGAATCAGTGTGCGATGAAGACGGACCAACACTGTCTGATCCACTCCCAGGATTTACCACTTGGTATCCGTAAAATATTGAGAGAACGGTCACATCCCGCTTTCAACTGTGCTATATGCGATGACCAACAAAGCTTCCGATTGAGGATCAACCCAAGGAATCTCACCTCATCTGCGAATGGAAGTAAATCTGGCCCGAGTCGAAGACATGGCGGAGGTCGCCACCTACGGCGCCTTAAGTTAACGCAGACTGTCTTCTCAGGGGAGAAACGAAAGTCGTTATTCAAGCTCCAATCATAGAGATTGTCCAAATACTGCTGGAGGCGACGTTCCAAAAACGGTATACGCTGATAAGTACAGTAAATAGCAAAGTCATCCACAAATAAACAGGACGAGACACACGGGGGAACACATTGCGATATGGAATTAATCGTTATAGCAAGCAGCGTCACGCTTAGTACGGAGACCTGTGACAAACCGTTCTGTTGAATAAAATGGTTAGAAAAAACCGAGTCGACCCTTACCCGGAAAGCGCGGTCCCGCATAAACTCCTGAATGAATAACGGTGGGCGTCCACGAAAATTCCAGTTGTGGAGGGATCGTAATATACATACTCGCCAACACGTATCATAAGCTTTCTCAGGGTCAAAAAATATTCCAACCGTTTGACAGTTTGTAAGAAAGCCGTCTATAATCTTCGTTGATAGCGATACAAGATGGTCAGCTGCTGAACGACGCCGTCGAAAACTGCACTGAGCATTAGTCAATAGATTGCGGGATACTAGCCACCAGACCAAACGTCCATTGATCATGCGGTCCATCACCTTACCAACGCAGCTAGTAAGGGATATAGGACGGTAGCAGGAAGGAAGATAACCGTCCTTCCCAGGCTTCAGAAAAGGTTTGACTGTGGCCTACCGCCATCTGTCTGGAAAAGCGGCGTCAACCCTGACCCTGTTATACACATCGATTAGGAGATGTTGCAACATTTGGATGTGGATGCCATCTGGGCTAGGTGCAGAGTGCCGCGAAGATTTAAGTGCATGGTTTAACTCCGCCATGGTAAAACACGGTTGTAATCCTCAGGGATTCCGGAATGAAAAGAATACACTTGAGATTCGGCCTGATCCTTAACTCTAAGGAACTCAGGGGGATAATTGTCTGAGCTAGACACCTGAGCGAAAGCACGGCCCAAAGTGTTAGCCGCGTTAAATGTGTTAACAGCTACACAGGCAGCGGTTCTGAGACCAGCGATTGGCACATGGGTCGATTTGCCAGCCACAATCCTCAAGTTATCCCATTCGACAGAAGAAGGGGTATGTCTATTAAAGGAAGCTACAAAGTTGCCTTAGGACGCCTTTTTGCTTTCCTTAATAACTTGTCGAGATTGAGCACGCATTTTCGTATAGTGTATGAAGTTTTCCAGTATAGGGCGACGCTGGAAAACTCTGAGAGCACGCCTGCGGGCACGAATAGCAGTCCAGCACTCGTCAGTCCACCAAGGTACCGGAAAGCGACGAATTGGGCCAGTGGAACGTGGAATTGATTGTTCAGCAAATAATAGAACTATATCTGTGAAGTGGTCGCTAAATGGTTCCAGAGGCAAGCTCATCATGGTTAAAAACAGCCAAGCGGGAATACAAATCACAGTTGTCTTGATTGAAGCGCCAGTTTGGTAAACGGGTGGAACATATAGGATGCATCAAGAGACTAATAAGACATGGGTAGTCGTCATTTGAATGCAAATCACAGATGATATTCCAACTGAAGGAAACTGCTAACTGGGGTGAACAAATAGCTACATATAGGTATGAAACAGCATGAAAGGCGACAGAAAAAAATGTGGCCTCTCCGGTGTTCAAGAGAACTAAATTATTACGGTCCAAGTAGTTTGCAATGAGGTTACCTCTCGCACACGCCTGAGGTGAGCCCCAAAGTGGGTGATGGGCATTCACATCTCCTGCCAATGGAAATGGTGGAGGTAGCTGCGTAACTAGATCTTCTAAATCAGTGTGCAAGAGGTCAGCAGATGGAGGTAAATAGAGACTACAAATGGTGAAGATAGCGGAGGGAAACTGAATGCTGACAGCGACGGACTGGATGTCAGATTGTAAGGGTATGGGTTCACAAATATATCATCTGGGATAAGCATCATAGTGCCTCCATATGCTGGGACACCCTCCTCCGGTGATAGATCACAGCGTACGGAGGTGAACTGCCTGATGGTAACGGTGTCTTAGAGACGGAGCTTTGTCTATGTGATTTAACTCCACGTATGTTCCACTGTAGGATAGCCATAGTCTTTATGATGGGATAAGTTTAGAATGGAAAGCCGTTTCTGCATACTGGGTGGCGTTGGTCGGTTCAGTTTATTCTTTTTTGGTGTCGGACTAACACTTTGTTCGGCAACACGATCCTTTCACTTACGCACTGTGCGTTTGCCACTGGCGACAGAATCCTCCTGATCCAACTCCTCCACGGGGGAGGACCCCTTTGCCATAGAAAATTTCGGTTCGCGAATCTCGAACCGATTAGAGGTACTGACTGGCGATGTTGGTAGTCGCCGATCGGTACTTACCCAGAAGATTCCTCAGAGGAGGATATCCGTGGAGAGTGGCGTGGATGTTTTGGGAGCGGTCTTATCTTTTAGAAAGTCTTGCCGGACATAGCTGGTCTTAAATTGCTTAGCAGGTGCAGAGTACGTAACAGTCTGTCGGCTGACAGGTTTGGCAGATATTAATGTCGACTTGGAAGGTATCGTAGGCTTGGGCACTGTTCTGGTTTCAAGGAACCTTTCTGCGATTATTGTCCCGTTTATATCGTTAGTTTGTGTTGCAATTTCCCGACGCGGCACCGGTTTAGCTACAGCAGATCTAAACGTGCCGAACCTCGGGACTTAGGGTAGGTTGAGTCGCAAGAGAGTCCGCGCTTCTGAGAAGGACACCTTCTCTTTCACCCGGATCTCCTGGATCGCCTTCTCTCTGTAAAACGGGGACAGTTTCGGGAACTAGATCTATGTTGGCCGTCACGCATTATAGCGGTGAACTACACACACCATCGTTGGATATGTCACCACAGTTGGTGCAGGTGGATTCGCCCTTATAAAAATCTCGCGTATGTCCAAAAGGTTGACAGCTATAGCATCTGAGCGGGTTCGCTATATAAGGCCTAACCTCGGTGACTTCGTACCCTGCCCTAATCTTTTGCGGAAAATTTACCCGATCAAAAGTCAGGAACAGGGTACGGGTAGGCATGAAATCTCCACTAACTTTACGCTGAACCCGATACACAGATGTTATGCCTTGGTCTGCCATGTTCTCCTGAATCTGCTCAATACTTAGTCCGTCAAGAACGCGGGTGGTGATCACACCGCGTGAAGAGTATAGAGTCTTATGCAGTTCGACCTTCACGGCGAAGCTGGCTAACAGTATCGCTTTCAGTATTTTGGCAGCCTGGGATGCGGAGAAGGCCTCAACCAGCAGCGTGCCATTGCGAGCTCTAATGCAGGGCCAGCTATTGCGTCGAGACCATTCTGAATTATAAAGGGTCTCACCGTGATAAACTTCCTTCCTTCCCCTGTCCGATTGATCACCAAGTAGCGAGGACCACAAGACTCGACTACTTCTTTTCCCATATTACTAAGAGCTTGATTTTGGTTTTTTGGTGCCATAAAAGTACATTGAAATTCATCCCCCTTTGCTCCCCACCCACCACGGAGCCCAACACAAGGTCAACTCACTGGGGTGACAGGGCTATACAGGGGATATAGCGGGCACGCCGTCCTACTCACCCTGGAGTTCGGTAGAATACCTAGTCCAGGCCGATTGACTAGGGGTGGGTTAGTCCCTAGCCTCCCGTTTAGGCAAAGCAGAAACCAAAATGGTGTATTAAGTTGCGCACCCTCCCCAGTTACTGAAAGACAGAAACCCAGGCTCAGGTACGCAACCCTCAACGAACCAGGATATTCCTTTTCACCGACATGGGTCTCTACGCATGGCCTACACTTGGGTGGGCATTTTGACCTACTGACTCCCTCACCACTCTGAGGTTGCCCACAGAGGGAGCCAAGGTGGCTCGGGACCCCGTGTGCGCCTAACCCGTGTTTACCGTAGTAGGCCCCTGGGGGGACCTCTAGCTTAGACGACCTGTCCAATGAAGATATTGCCACCCATCTTTCCGAACAGCGAGTTTGTCAGGCGTACCGTTTACATGGTAAACGTGATGGCAAGGAGTACCCATTGCGCACGAACTTTCTGACGTTCAAGGGTACTAGTGTTCGAGAATTTGTATATTGTGGTTACTATTGTGCTGGCGACCGCCCGTATGTGCCGAACCTGATGCGATGCTTTAAGTGCAGCGCTTCGGGAATACCCAGGGCGCCTGTGCCCGACCTGCAACCTGCGATCGTTGTGGTCCAGCGGCCAACGTTGACACAGCCTGTACCCGTGAACCGTGCTGCAAAAACTGTGAAGGATGTCATCCGTCTAGCTCTCGCAGTGTCACAGATACTTGGATGAGAAATGTATACAAGAATTACGTGTGAATGGACATCCTACCCTTGCTGATGCGCGGCGCCGCTTTCAACAGCTGAAGCCTGCAAACACCACAGGCTACTCCTCAGCTGTTGGCCGTAATCTTGTTCAGTCTGTCGGTTTACAGACTGTGCCTGTCGCAGACGCGTCGACGCAAACTGACTTGTGCGCAGCCTCTGCTCCTTTACCTGCTTGATTATCTGCATCCCTGTGCATGCCATCTGATGCACAGCAGCAAGCTACACCGTCTGTTAATCCATGTGTTCCCAGGTCGTCCTTCGCAGGAGACCGTTCTCGCCAAAGTATTATACGGAGGGGCTAAACTTCGAATACATCACGCTCTCTTTCAGCGAACCGAAGGGCTTCTTCGGACTCCCGACCACCGGTGGAATCTGAGGATGACACAGGTTCCAAATCCGCTAAGGTTGGAAAGAAATAAATTACATCACCTTAAATTTCTATCTCACCATGGATATAATCCAATGGAATGACAATGGGTTCAGGGCCCGTCTTCCGGGGCTTCCACATATAATCCGCCACCACTCATCCTCAATCCTTTGTCTCCAGGAAAGCAACTTACATCCTCATCATACCCTTCCTCTTTGTCATTTTCAATCCTTCAGATACGTCTTTGTTGGCGGCCTGTATACTTGCAACGGTGTTACTCTTGTGGCGCCTACCATCCTTGCCACAAGTATTCCTCTCAACATCCCGCTACAAGCGGTAGGTACACGTGTGACATTGCCTTCCATCTCTTTTTCTGTTCGCAATGTCTATTTACCGCCGCACGATGTGATTTTAGACACTGAGCTTCGGGCATTGTTGGCACATATTTCCCCGCCGTTCAGCATTTTGGGCGATGTGAATGCCAGCAATGTTCTTTGGGGTTCTTCTGCGGACGATGCTCGTGGTACCATAATCGCAGACGTTTGCGATGCGTCTGATTTATTACTCTTAAACTCCGGTGCACCCACATTTTTGTCTTCCGACTATGGCACATTCTCCGCCCTAGACGTAACTTTTTGTAGCCCTGCTTTATTGCCGTTTCTGTATTGGTCTGTATTTTCCGATCTCCACGGCAGCGATCATTATCCTATTGACATTCGTTTTTCGTGACAACATCGATTGCCCAGAAGGCATCCCCGCTGGATTATCTTCAAGGCCAATTAGGCAAAGTTGTCTTCTCTGCTCAATCTCCATTACGATGGTTGTGCTTCCATAGAAGACATGGTGGAATATTTTACTTGCTAGGTGTTGCTCGCAGCAGAATCTAGTATTCCTCGGAGCTTTACTACCCCTCGGCGTATTCCAGTGCCGTGGTGGACCGAGGACTGCAGCTTGGCATTAAAGGCACGGAAACGGATTCTTCGTCTTTTCCACCTGCACCCAACGGCGGAGAACTTTGTTGATCTTAAACGCGCCCTAGGCAAGGCGCGCTACGTCGTCCGTGATGCCAAGCGGAAATCGTGGGAATCTTACGTCGCTTCCCTTTCTCGCAGGAGCTCTATCCAGCAAAGTGGGCCTCAGTGGGCCGCCTGTCCGGCAAATATCCCAGGACGGTATTCCCTGGCCTTACTGCGCACGGCACTACTTTCACCAGTGAAGTGGGTATTGACGACGCCCTCGCCACCTCCTTCGCTGCCACAAGTGCAACGGAAAGTTACGATAACGCTTTCGTTCCCCTTAAGGAAACTGTTGAGGGCATTCGCCTTGATTTTACTAGTGATTGTAGTGAGCCGTACAATGCACCCTTCACCCTTGTGGAACTCACTAATTCTTTACACTTTGCGAGGGACCCTTCTCCTGAACCCGATGATATTCACCGGCAAATGCTTCTTCACCTCCCACCTACAACCGTTATGTGCCTGCTGAATCTCTATAACCGAATCTGGCGTGAACAGGGTTTCCCGCCTATGTGGCGAGGAGGTATTGTAATTACTGTACCTCGTCCTGGTAAAGATCGGACCGTTCCATCACCGTACCAGCCGATTTGCCTCACGAGCGTTGTTTGCAAGACCTAAGAACGCATGATGAGCATTCAGTTTACATTGTGGTTTGAGATGAACGATGTGCTGTGTTCCGCGCAGTGCGGATTTCGTCGCAATCGTTTCAACATCGACAACGCGTATGGAGGCTTATTTGCAGAATACTTTCCTTCTGAAGCAGTATGTTGTGGGTGTTTTTTTGGCCTCGGGAAGGCTTACAACACTACTTGGCACTACGGTATTCTTCGTAGTTTGCACGGTTCCGGGTTACGTGGCCATCTGGCCCTGTTTCTATGCAATTTTCTGCAGCTCCGGCGATTTCGTGTCCGTATTGGCAATACATTCTCGCAGGAAAAGATTTAGGAGAACGGCGAGCCCCAGGGTTCGGTTCTTATTGTTATGCTTTTTGCTGTGGCCATCAACAGCATTACTACCGTCGTTCGTAGTGGGATCTCATCGTCATTGTATGTGGACGACTTTGCGCTATACTATCGCTCTACAGCACTCATCATCTCGAACGACAACTTCAGCTGGCCATAAACTCCCTCGCTGGTTGGGCGCTTCGTAATGGTTTTCGTTTTTCCCTTACAAAAACGCGATGCATACACTTCCACCGTCTTGGTGGGGTACACCCTCTTCCTGACCTTCACTTGAACGGTGTGCCGGTGCCTTTCGTTCCGTGCTTGAAGATCTTAGGTCTCCACCTGGACCGTGAACTTTCTTGGGTGCCGCACATCCGACACCTTCGCGCCTCCTGTGATCGATCGCTTCGGATCCTCAAACTGCTGTCTGGTGCGTCTTGGGGCGGTGATCGTTCCGTGATGCTGCGTTTATATCGTTCGCTTCAAACTAGATTACTGCTGTTTTATTTACGGTGCAGCGTCCGCCTCTAAACTTTGCCTTTTAGACACTGTTCATCATACCGGTATACGTCTTACTATTGGAGTCTTCCGCACTAGTGGTGTGGAATGCTTGTATGTCGATGCTGGTGAACCCCATTGACAGGGGTCGCTCTTTTTTACTTTGTTCTTATGCTGCTAAGTAGTCTGCGGACCACTGCCATCCTTGTTTTAACCCTGTGTTACGCCCGAAGTATTCACACCGCTATCTGAAGAACACCACTTTTTCACGGACCTGTGGTATTCGGTTTCGTGAGCTGCTCTCTGATAGGGGTCTCAGATTGCCTCATGTGGAGCGCGCTTTTGTATATCTGGAACCCGCTGGCCTGGCAATTGAGGCGTCCCGATTTTGATCTGACCCTCTCGAACCTTGTGAAACTCACGACCGCTCCGGAGGTATTTCGGCGCCTGTTTCATGAACTTCTGAGCAATTACCGGGCATATGCACCTAATCCTTACAGGATTACTCGGCAACGGCTGCGCGCCCGCAGGGGATGTTTCACGCCACTTTCGTAGGTCTCTTCCTTTAGCTTGGCAGCCAACTTGGCAAAATTTAGCAGGTACGCAGCGTCGTACACTCAAAGGTACGGTACATCCATGGCTCACATCCTGCCAGCCGAACCGGCGCCGCGAGGTTATCCTTACGCGACTGCGTATCGGTGACACGCGGCTAACAAATGGATGGCTACCTTCTACGCGCTGAGCTAGCTCCTATCTGTCAGACCTGCGATGTTCGTGTGTCTGTGGCACATGTGCTTGATTGTGCGAAATTCCATCGCGAACGGCAATCCATCGGCCTGGGTACCGCTTTACCTGCCATCTTATGCGACGATGCCAATTCCGTCGATAAAATGCTTCGGTTTGTTGCCTCTATTGGCCTCAGCAACGGCATCTGAGCTGTTTCATATGTGTGTGTGAAGTTTTAGGCTCTTTTTAGCCCCTGTCTTTTAGCACATGACACCACTTTTTGCGTGTGTGTAGTTTTTAGCTTTTTTTTTTTTTTTTTTTTTTCACCTTTTAACCGTGTTTGGATCACATGGGTCTTTTTTATTCGCGCGGCCTGTGTAAGGGTTTGTAGCAATTTTTAACTTTTTACCCTGTAGTTTTCTTTTTAATGTGTTTTACTTTTTATTAACTTCCGGTCCAAATGACCTAGTAGTTGACGGGCCCTTAAACACCATTCACTCACTCACTCACTCTTTTACTCAACATTCCCCTTACTCTTTTGTATGGGATAAGTTAAGACGTGTGGCCGGGAAAGCTACCCATATGCCGATATCCGGTCTGAAGATACTTGCCGACACCTTGGTTGATACGTTGGAGGTGGCTGACAATTTTGGCAGTGCTTTCGCTCAAGTGTCTAGCTGAGAGAAGTATTCCCCTGAGTTTCTTCCAACTAAGGCACAGGTGGAATCGCAATGGTATGCCTTCTGCTCTGGAAGCGTTGAAAACTACAATCCTCTTTTCACCATGGTGGAGCTAGGCTATGCACTGTCATGTTCGCGAAACTCTGCACCTGGTCCAGATGTTGCAACATCTCTCTCCTGAAGGTAAGGCTTTCCTACCCGAGGTCTATAACCGTATCTGGGTGAATGCCTCTTTTCCCAGCGCAGTGGTGGAAGGCCACCATTATACCTATCTTGAATCCTGGAAAGTACCGGCACGTTCCTTCCAGTTACCGGCCTATTTCCCTCACCAGCTGCGTCTGCAAGATGATGGAACGAATGATCAATGGACGGTTGGTGTGGTGGCTCAATTCCCACAATCTTCTGACCAACATCCCATGTGGTTTTCGCAGGCATCATTCAGCGGTAGACCACCTTGTGTCACTATTGACGCAGATCATGAACGGCTTCCTTCTGAATTGTTAGATGGTTGGGCTCTTTTTTGATCTTGAGAAGGCTTATGACATGTGTTGGTGGGCAGGGATTTTACGTTCCCTCCAGAACTCCACGCCTACCGTTGTTCATTCACGACTTTGTGATGAACCGCGTTTTCCGAGTAAGGTTCGGCTCGGTTTCTTCTAACCATTTTATTCAAGAGAACGGAGTGCCACAGGGCACAGTACTAAGCGTGATGCTGTTTGCTATAGCGATTAATAGCATATTGCAATGTGCTGCTCCAGATATCTCGTCCTGTTTATTCGTGAACGGCTTTGCCATCTTCTGTACTTCTCAGCGTACGCCGTTTTTGGAACGCCGTTTCTAGCTGTGTTTGGTCAATTTCTATGATTGGAGCTCAAAAAACGGCTTTCGTTTTTCACATGAGGAGATAATCTGCGTAAATTTCTGGAGTACATAGTGGCTAAGGTCCCCTTCTCTTCATCTCGGGCCATATCTACTTCCCTTCGCAGATGAGGTAAAATTCCTGGAGTCCTATGCTGGTCATCTCACGTAGCACAGCCTAAAGCGTGGTGTGACCGTTCTCTGAATATTTTGTGGATACTAAGGGGCAAATCCTGGGGAGCCGATCGGACCGTACTGCTGCGTCTCCATCGTGCACTTATCCGATCAAAGCTAGACTATGAATGTATTGTTTAATCTTCTGCACGCCCATCTGTGCTGAGCAATTTAGATACTGTCCACAATCGGGGCATCCATGTGGCTGTTGTAGCGTTTCCAACTAGCTCAATTTGAGCCTCTATGCCGAATCTGCCGAATCCCCTTTCGTTTTCGGCGGGATGTTCTTTTATCTAACTATGGGTGTAACCTTATGTGCATACCTACGCATCCGTCGTTTCCTCTCTGTTTTGATTCTGGATTCTGGTCACAACCTTTATAGAGGCCTCTCACGTAGTCAACACCTGCAGGATTTCGCTTCCGCGAGCTGCTTCGAAAGCACGGTCTTGAAATGCCTGACATGTTTCCTAAGGGGGAGAGGGTGTACCCAACTTGGTTACGTGCTTCTTCTCACGTAGATCTCGGAATGACGGCTTACGCAAAATCTTCTACACCCCTCCCCCAGGGGCCTACTACGGCAGGTACGGGTTACGCGCACCTGGGGTCCCGAGCCACCTTGACTCCCTCTGTCAACAACCTCAGAGTGGTGAGGGAGTCAGAAGGTCAAAATGCCAACCACGTGTAGGCCGTGCGTGGAGACCCGTGTCGGTGAAAAGGAATATCCTGGTTGGTTGAGGGTTGCGTACCTGAGCCTGGGCTTCTGTCTTTCAGTAACTGGGGAGGGTGCGCAGCCTAATACACCGCTTTGGTTTCTGATTTAACTAAACGGGAGGCTAGGGACTAACCCACCCCTAGTCAATCGGCCAGGACTAGGTATTACACCGAACTCCAGGGTGAGTGGGACGGCGAGCCCGCTATATCCCCTGTGTAGCCCTGTCACCCCAGTGGGGTGACCCCTCGTTGGGCTCCGTGGTGGGTGGGGAGCACTGGGGGATGAATTTATACCATTTTTTATGGCACCAAAACCAAAACCCCTTAATTTAAATGTAGACGTTGGAAAGGAAGTAGTCGAGTCATGTGGTCTTCGCTACTTGGTTATTCATAGGACAGAGGAAGGTAAGAAGTTCCTTACGGTGAGCCCTTTTACTATCCAAAAGGGTCTCGATGCCATTGCTGGTCCGGTCAAATCTTGCGTTCGAGCTCGCAATGGTACACTTCTTGTCGAAGCCAACTCCGCCTCGCAAGCTGCAAGGATACTTAAAGCCACCATGCTAGCCCTCTATCCAGTGAAGGTCGAGGTGCACAAGTCGCTGAACTCCTCCCGCGGTGTAGTAACAACCCGCGCGTTGGACGGTTTGTCTATTGAGGAGATCCAAGAAAATCTAGCGACTCAGGGTGTCTCATCTGTTTATCGGGTACAACGTAAGATCAACGGTGAATTCCTGCCTACTCGTACCCTGTTTCTTACTTTTGATCGGGTTGACCTCCCTCAAAAGATTAGGGCAGGGTATGAAGCCATCGAAGTTAGGCCTTATATACCCAATCCGCTGAGGTGCTTTAAATGCCAACGTTATGGTCACACTAGTGAGCTGTGTACCGGCAAGTCCACCTGCGTCCACTGCGGTGACATCTCCCACGATGGGGCTTGTGCTTCAGCTCCATCGTGTGTGAACTGTAACGGGGAACACCCATCTAGTTCCCGAGACTGCCCCCGTTTTGCAGAGGAACGAGCGATCCAGGAGATACGGGTGAAAGAGAAGGTGTCCTTCTTGGAAGCCCGGAAGCTCCTGCGACTCCGCCAACCCTCTGCCCCGAGGTCCGATACCTATAGCTCAGTTGCAGCTAAACCGGTACCGCGTCGGGAAATCGCAACACAGACCGGCGATATGAACGGGGCTACAATTGCGGAAAAGGTTTATTTTACCCCAAGCGCTGCCAAAGCCTTCGACACCTACACCCAAGTTGGTATCAACATCTGCCAAATCCGCCAGCTTACAGAATAGTCCTGCACACTTGTCACCGAAAGCCTCGACCTCGGGAACTAAAGCTGGTAAATTCACGACGTCTTCTGCCCCGGAAAAACAGTTTAAGACCAAGTATGTACGACAAGACTTCTTGAAAGAGAACGTGCAATCTTCTACCAAGTCATCTAAGGGTAAAAAAAGTACACGCAACTCCACACGTGTATCCTCCTCTGAAGGGTCATCTGGGGAGGAGGGCGTGAATCGGCGAAGGCCGTCTTCGCCGATCAGCACATCCAATTGATTCGAACTTCTCGGACCGAAATTTGCTCTTGAAAAAGTGACCTCCCTTGTGGAGGAGATGGACCAGGAGGATTCTGCCGCCACTGCCAGAGGGACAGTGCGGAAACGGCAGAATCGTGCTCCTGAAAATAGTACTAGCCCAACGCCTAAGAAGAACAAATTGAACCGACCAGCTAATCCCAATCTGCAGAAGCGTCTTTCGATTTGAAACTTATCCCATAATATACCCAAAGGCTATCCTCCATTGGAACATACGAGGAATTCGACCACATCGACCAGAGCTTGACTTGTTGCTACGCCAGCATGAACCCTTGACTGAATGCTTACAAGAGACGAAGCTCCGTCCCCAGGACACCGTTACCATCAGGCAGTACTCCTCCGTACGATGTGATTTATCCCCGGAGGACGGTGTCCCGGCACATGGGGGCACTATGATGCTTATTCGAGATGATATTTTTGCCAACTCCGTACCCATACAATCTCCAATCCAGTCCGTTGCTGTCAGCATTAAGCTACCCTCCGCTTTATTCACCATTTGCAGTATCTATTTGCCTCCATCTGCGGACCTCTCGCAGAGCGACTTAGAACACCTCATTTCGCAGTTGCCACCACCCTTTTTATTGGTAGGCGACGTGAATGCCCATCACCCTCTTTGGGGCTCTCCTCGGGCTTGTGCGAGAGGTACGCTACTTAAAGACTTCTTGGATAGTCAGAATCTTGCTCTCTTGAACACCGGAGAGCCCACCTTTCTTTCTGACGCATTTCATAGTTTTTCACACATTGACATTGCAATTTGTTCCCCTCAGCTAGCAGTCACCTTATGCTGGAATATCATCTCTGATTTGCATTCTAGTGACCACTTTCCTTGTCGTATTAGTGTCTTGACACCCGTTGTATGTTCCAGCCGTTTACCTAGTTGGCGCCTAGACCACGCCAGCTGGGAACTGTACTCCCACTTGGCTGAATTTAGCTACGAAGAGCACGACTCTGTGAACCACTTGGTCGAACATCTCACAGGGACCATTCTTTCTGCTGCTGAGCAATCCATTCCGCGTTCGACTGGCTATAGGCGTCGATTTCCGGTACCTTGTTGGACCGATGACTGCCGGAATGCTATTCGCGCTCGCAGACGAGCTCTACGGGTTTTACAGCGTTTTCCTACACTGGATAACCTGATACACTATAAACGGATGCGTGCACATTCTAGGCGGGTTATTAAGGATAGCAAAAAGATGTCATGGAATAAATTCGTGGGTTCCTTTAATCGACATACACCTTCCTCTGTCGTATGGGATAAGTTAAGACGTGTGGCTGGGAAACCGAACCATATGCCCATCGCCGGTCTCAAAACACCTACCGGAGCTGTTGTTGATACATTTGACGTGGCGAATACCTTAGGCAGTGCTTTCGCTCAGGTGTCTAGCTCAGGCAATTATTCCCCTGAGTTTCTTACAGTTAAGAATCAGTTGGAATCTCAAGAATTCTCGTTTCTTTCTGGCAACCTTGAGGATTATAATCGCCTTTTCACCCTGGCAGAGCTAGACAATGCACTCTCCTCTTCACGACACTCAGCACCAGGTCCAGATGGTATCCACGTCCAAATGTTGCAACATCTCTCTCCTGATGGTAAAGCTTTCCTACTCGAGGTCTATAATCGTGTCTGGGTTGATGGCATTTTTCCAGACAAGTGGCGGGAGGCCACCATCATACCCATTCTTAAACCTGGAAAGGACCGCCATCTTCCTTCCAGTTACCGTCCTATTTCCCTCACCAGTTGCGTGTGCAAGGTGATGGAACGCATGATCAATGGACGGTTGGTGTGGTGGCTGGAATCCCACAATCTTCTGACGAACATCCAGTGTGGCTTTCGACGACGACGTTCAACTGCTGACCACCTTGTCCCTCTGTCAACTCAGATTATGGACGGGTTTCTTAAGAACAGCCCCACAGTTGGGATATTTTTTGACCTCGAGAAGGCCTACGACACGTGTTGGCGGGCGGGAATATTGCGTTCTCTGCACAACTGGAACATACGTGGACGCCTACTGTTGGTCATTCAGGGGTTTATGCGGGACCGCGTTTTTCGAGTGAGGGTGGGCTCGGTTTTTTCTAAACATTTTATTCAAGAGAACGGAGTGCCGCAGGGCTCGGTACTCAGCGTGACTCTATTTGCTATTGCGATAAATTCCATATCACTATGTGCGCCTCAAGGTGTCTCTTCCTGTTTATTCGTGGACGACTTTGCCATCTTCTGTACTTCTCAGCGTACACCGTTTTTGGAACGCCGTCTCCAGCGGTGTTTGGACAATCTCTATGCTTGGAGCTCGAAACACGGTTTTCGTTTCTCCGCTGAGAAGAAGTCGCAAATGCCGCCGTCTCTTCGACTCGGGCCAGATTTACTTCCTTTCGCAGACGAGGCGAGATTCCTTGGTTTGATCTTCGATCGGAAACTTTGTTGGGCACCACAAATAGCACAGCTTAGAGCACGATGTGACCGTTCTCTAAATCTTTTACGGATACTAAGTGGCAAATCTTGGGGTGCGGATCGGACGGCATTGCTCCGTCTTTATCGTGCTGTGATTCGTTCGAAGTTGGACTATGGCAGCATTGTGTATTCTTCAGCTCGACCTTCAGTGCTCAGAAGGTTAGACACAGTCCATAACCAGGGCATTCGTGTGGCCGTTGGAGCTTTTCCAACGAGCCCAGTTGTTAGCCTCTACGGCGAATCGGGAGAACCTCCTCTGCGTTGTCGGCATGATGGTCCTGCTTGCTAATTATGGCTGTGGGCTGAAGTGTATGCCTGGGCATCCAACTTATCACGCGTTTTTCTCCCCTGAGCTGCACGAGCGATACTGCCTCCGCTCTCTGAGCCCCAGGCCAGCAGGTTTTCGTTTCCGTGAGCTTCTACGCCAGCACCATGTTGACATTCCTCGGCTGTTATCCAAGGGAGAGAGTATACACCCCCCCTTGGTTACGCACTACCTCCCATGTCGATCTCGGGATGACGCTCTACGGGAAATCTGTTACGCCTCTTGATAGTATTCGTCGTTGCTTTTTAGAATTTTTATCCAAATACAGTGGCCGTATTTGTATTTACACCGATGGTAGTAAGAGCCCCGACGGTGTTGGATGTGCCTTTGTCACTGGCACCGCAACTTCTACTTACGGTTTGCCTAGTTGCACATCTATATATTCTGCCGAGCTATATGCTATTTATCAAGCCCTTCTGTATATTCGACGTCGAAAATTAGGTAACTGCCTTATTCTTAATGATTCCCTTAGTGCCCTTCAGAGCATTCGTGAGCGGTACAATTACCATCCTTTGGTGCAGCGCATCCAGGACGTTCTCCACATTTTGCACGGTTCTGGTTTTAATGTGGAGTGCGCATGGATTCCTGGACACGTTGGCTTGCCAGGGAATGACACGGCGGATTTGGCAGGGAAATCGGCAGTTACAGCGCCCAGTGTTACGATTACCCATTCAACAGCAGAAGATTTTAGAGTGGCTGTATGGGGAGCCGTTTTTTCGACTTGGCATGTGGAGTGGTCGGCTCTCCGTGGTAATAAGCTGAGAGAGGTGAAGGACCTCCCTGTCAACTGGGTAACCTCCTCTCGTTTATTCCGCCGGGAGGAGGTAGTACTAGCTCGGCTAAGAATTGGCCACTGTATTTTTACTCACAGTTACCTTTTTAAACGTGAACCTGCTCCTGTCTGTGCGCTCTGTGGGGAGGCACAGACAGTTCGTCATGTGTTGCTGGAGTGTGGTCACCTGGCACACATTCGGTCATCTATGGGCATGCCGGCCTCTCTTGCTGAGGTCCTGGCAGATGACCCAAGAGCAGTGGACAGGGTTTTTAAATTTTTAGCAAAAGTTTCTTTTACCTTGATGTTTTAGTGTGATAGCGTTTTTTTTAAACTCTTTTGGTTTTAATGTGTTGATTTTAGATGGAATTTTATATCCAGCTCTGGTTAGAGGGCTGGACAGTTCTGTTACTTCCGTTTCAACTGTGTTAGCTCTTTTATTTGTGTTTACTTTTTTGTTTGGTATTTTCTTACTGCCTATTGCGAAGTTTTAATCATAAGGGCGCTTATGACCTCGGCAGTTGAGCGCCCTTAAACACCATTATCATCATCATCATCATCATCATCTTTTACACCTATGCTTAGTATCCGTTCTTGTTTTTTTTTTTTTAGAGATTTTATCAAAATACAGTGGCCGCAGTTATACATATACCGATGGCTGTAAGTGCGCCGATAGAGTTGGATGTGCTTTTGTTACTGGAGCCTTTGTTTCGGTTTGCCGAGTAGCATAACCAATTAGTTTGCAGAGCTGTATGCTATCTGTAGCACCCTTCTACATATCCGCCGTCAAAACCTTGGTGACCGCCGTAGTGTACTTCAGAGATTTCGTGAGCTTTACGTTTACCAACCTGTAGTACAGCGCATTCAGGACATCCTTAACATTTTGCACGCTTCGGAAGTTCCTGGGTTCCTGGACATGTTGCCGTGCCGGGGAATGAACTGGCGGATTCTATAGTAAAGAAGGCATCATCTGCGCCGAATGTTAGCACTAATTTTATCCCGGTCGAAGATTTTAGACTTCTTGTCCGAAGAGCGGTAAAATCGTGCTGGCATAGAGAGTGGCCCGCTCTACGTGGTAATAAACTTAGGGATTTGAAGGAGCTCCCTGTACACTGGGTGACTTCGTCACGCGTGTCTCGCCGTGAGGAAGTTATTTTATCAAGATGACATATTGGTCACTGTAGTTTTAGGCATAGGCACTTATTTCACAGGGAACCTCCACCTGTCTTCCCGCTCTGTGGCGAAGCTTTTTCCGTCAGACACGTGTTTGTAGGGTGTGCTTGTCTAGCACCACTGCGAGCCTCTCTACGACTGCCGGCCAGGCTTTTGCAGATCGTGGCCAATGATCCCGGATTGGTGGAGAAGTTTTTAACTTTTTATCTAATTTAATTTTTATTTTATGGGATTTGTTGCAGATATTTCAGCATTTTTAAATGTTTCATCACTTTTAGACACCATTGTTTTATGTTCGCTCTTGTTTTAGCTATTTTAGTTACAGGTTTTATCTCCAACTTTGGATTCACAGCTACAAAGTTATTTTATCTTGGTTTTGGTTTTCATATTGCTTTTTATCTCTTGTTTTAACTCCTTTTGAGCGACATTCTTTTAGCATACATTTAGCTCAGGTGTTTTAATATCCAGTTTATGTTAAGGGCACTGATAACCTAGAAGATAAATGCATCCCAGATAGATCTGGGGATGACGGTGTACGAGAAACCTTCGATGCCTTTATTTAATATCCGTATTTTTGTATAGAACTTTTATCCCACTAGTCACCGCATCTGTATAAAACATAGACCGCAGTAAGTGCGCCGACGGTGTTGGATGTGCTTTTGTTACTGAGATCAAAACGACGGTTAATGAACTGGCGGATTTGGCAGCTAAATCGGCAGCAACGCAGCCCAGTAACATAATTCCCTTTTTGACCTCGGCGGAGTTCCCGCTTGTTGTGTGGAGGGCAGAGCTGTCGACTGGTGTGAGGAGTGGTCGTTACTCCGCATAAAAAAGCTAGGGAAGTTAAGGATCTGCCTGTAAACTGGGTAACATCCTCTCGTATATCTCGTCGGAAGGAGGTGGTATTGGCTCGTTTGCGGATCGGTCGCTGTGTTTTTACACATAACCACATTTTTAGGAAGGAACCGGCTCCTATTTGCCGGCTCTTTGGAGCGATCCTGTAGTACGACATGCCTGCTAGAGTGTGTTGCTCTTACAGCCCTTCGTTCATTCTTGCAGCTGGCGGCCTCCCTTAAGGAGGTTCTTGCCGATGACCACAGAGCGGTAGAGAAGTTTTTATCCTTTTTTCTCGGGTGACATTTGCAATAAGGGCTTGTTTTATTTATTTTATCCAAACAGTTTTAATGGAGTAAAAGTTCTTGCATTTTATTTCTCACTAGTTGCTTTTAACCAAGGGGTTGGTTATGGTCACCTGCTTTTGTCCCATTTGACCCTTTTAACAAAATCCGTTTTAAATTCATCTGTGGCCTTCGCTATAAGTACTTTTATCTGGATTTTATACCTAACCCACCTTCTTAGTTTGTTTTGGTGTTTACATTGTCTTTTACCTCTGGTTTTATAATTGGAGCTTCTTTTTATAACGGCGCTAATGGCCATAGTTGTCGAGCGCCCTTTAACACCAACCATCATCATCATCATCATCATCATCATCATCATCTTTGAGAGAACTGTCACAGCGCCCTCCAACCTGTGCTATATGTGATGACCAGCAAAGTTTTCAATCGAAGGAATCTCGCCTTATCTACAAATGGATGTAAAGTTGGAATGAGTCTAATTGTAGGTGGCAATCTCTATTTACATCGCCAAAATTTATGCAGATAGATTTTTCAGTGGAATAGCGCAAGCCTTTTTGAAAACTTTAAGCAGAGGAGTTATCTAAACACCACTGTAGACGGCGTTCGAGAAGGCAATATCACTGAGAAGTATCGAGGTATAGTTAAAGAACCCTGTTAATTTCAGATTACATCGAATTGCACGAGACATCTTGGGGAACACACTGCGATATTGAATGTATCGCTATAGGAAACAGCGCGACGCTCAGTACTGAGCCCTGCGGCATTCCCATTCTCCTGAATAAAATGGCCATAAAAAACCGAGCCGACC
This sequence comes from Hymenopus coronatus, assembly GCA_030762935.1. Taxonomy (NCBI): domain Eukaryota; kingdom Metazoa; phylum Arthropoda; class Insecta; order Mantodea; family Hymenopodidae; genus Hymenopus; species Hymenopus coronatus. The sequence continues at coordinate 83,948,554 of CM060883.1, forward strand.
CTTACTAAACATAAACTCCTGAAGGAACAACGGTATGCGTCCTCGTATAATCCAGATGAGCAGAGAATGCAAAATGTATCATTCGTTATCTGTGTCGAAAGCGACACAGGATGGTCCGCCACTGATCGACGGCGTCGGAAACTGCACTATGTGTTTGTCAGTAAATTATGGGATTCCAACCACAACACCAAACGCCCATTGATCATGCGTTCCATCACCTTGCAAGCGCAACTGGTGAGGGAAATAGAACGGCAGCTGGACGGAAGATCACGGTCCTTTCCAGGTTTCAGAATATGTATGATGGTTGCCTCCCGTCATTTTCCGGGAATGGTAGCGTCAACCCAGACATGAATATAGACCGCGAGTAAGAAGGTCTTACCTTCAGGAGCGAAATGTTGCAACTTTTGAACGTGGACGCCATATGGACCAGATGCAATATGTTGTGAAGATGAAAGCATATGGTCCAACTTGGCCATGGTGAAAAGGCGATTGAAATCCTCAAGTTTTCCAGGGGGAAAAACAGGAGATTTCTTAAGATTACACCTGAGCCTTGACGGTATAGAACACAGGGAAGTAATTGTCTGAGCTAGAAACCTGAGAAAATTGAATTGAATTGACATTTATTTGTAACATGCCAATAGTACATGGATTTACACGTCAGTATAATAAGAAAAACACAGTAAAATACATAACTGATAACATGGTAAAATACATTACTAATAACATTTTAAAACTTGTAACTTAAAAACTCTTTCACTGAATAGGAACATTGATTCATTAAAAATCGTTTTACATTTTACTTAAAGTTGTTGTAAGGCAATTTGTGTATATTCAACGGCAACTTATTAAAAAGCATAACGCCAGAATATGCAGGTGATTTTTCATATTTTGCGAGTTTATGATCTTCAACGGATTATAAATATACATTTCGTGTGTTATAATTAGGAAAATCTGAATTTTTGTAAAACAATTTCTCATTTGATTTTAAAAAAGGAAGCTCTTAAAAATATAAATGGAAGGAAACATTAAATGTTTATATTGCATAAACTAAGGTTTACAAGAGTCCATACTCTTTAACTTAAAGATGGTGCGTAGAATTCTTTTCTGTGCGATAAATATTCTGTATGCGTTAGTAGAGTTGCCCCATAGGAACACGGCATAGCTAAGATGTGTAAAAACAAGAGAGTAGCATATAGAGATCAGTGTGAATGTGAAGTAGACATTTAAAGACCACACTACCCAGGTGGGCCTAAGGTATTCGCTATGTCAAATGCATCAACAACAGTTCCATCAGGTGTTGTGAGACAGGCGATGGGTAAATGGGCCGATTTCGCGGCCACACGTCTCAACTTATGCCATACAACAGAGGAAGGTGTATGTCGATTAAAGGAGCTTACAAACTTGCTCCCGGATTGTTTCTTGCTATCCTTAATAGCTTGTCCAGATTTGGCACGCATTTTTTTTATTCTGTATGAGGTCATCCGGCGTACGGCAACGCTGGAAAAACTTGGGAGCACGCCGGCGAGAACGGTTGGCTTCCCGGCATTCATTCGTGCACCATGGAACCGGAAGTCGACGAGGTTAGACAGTCGACTGCAGAACAGACTGCTCAGCAGCAGAAATAATGGCTTCGGTAAGGCATTCGATTAGTACATCCACAGAATCGTATTCGTCATGTTAAACACGGCTAAACGTGAATTAAGTTTCCAGTAGGCTCGATCTAAGTGCCATCTAGGTAAATATGTGGAACTCTTGTGTTGAGAGAGTAATAAGAATGAGAATGTGGGCACTGTTATGTAAATCAGAGATGATATTCCATTGGAAGGAAACAGCTAACGGAGGAGAACAAATAACTATATGCAGGCCTGAGAAACTATTGAACGTATCAGATAGGAATGTAGGCTCTCCGGTATTCAGGAGAGAAAGGATATTAATGTCTAAAAAATCGGCGAGTATTTTGTGTCGCGCATAAGCACCCGGTGAGCCCCAAGGTGGATGGTGGGCATTCAGGTCCCCTACAACAGAAGTGGTTTTGGTAGTTGGAAAACGAGGTCGTCTAAAGTAGTGCGCGAGAGGTCATGAGATGGAGGCAGATATATACTACAAATTGTAAAACTGGCAGATGGCAGCATAATCCTTACAGCGACTGACTGGATGTCAGACTGTAAGGAGACAGAAACAGCATAAATACACCTTACAGATGAGCAGTGCCGGCAGGTAACAGTATCTTGTGGAGTATCATTGTATCTTGTAAGCAGAGGACTAGAGGTTCATGCTGGTGGAGCAACATCTCGATCTATGCTCGATATGGTCGAATGTCGCATATGTTTTACTGTAGGATAGACATGGACTATGTTATAGGATAAGGGCTAATTGAGTAAAATTTCCTCCCTTCCTTCTGTTCTATTGATAACCAAGTAGCGAGGACCACTACACACAAATACTTCTCTTCCAGACATGCTACTATTGAAAGTTTTGTTTTTTGCCTTGAAGAAAGCAGAAGAAATTCATCCTCCAGTGTTCCCCACCCACCACGGAACCCAACAGGGCTACACAGGGGATATAGCGGGCGCACTCTGGACTTCGGTATAACACCTGGCCGATTGGCAAGGGGTGGGTTAGACCCTAGTCTCCCGTTTAGGCGAAGCAGAAACCAAAGCGATGTACTAGGTTGCGCAACCTACCCAGTTTCAGAAAACACAGAAGCCTAGGCTCAGATTCGCAACCCTCAAACAGCCCTTTCAACCGATACAGGTCTCCAAGCACAGCCTACACGGCCTATACCTACTAACTCCCTCACCACTCAGAGTTTGCCCACTGAGGGTGTCAAGGTTGGCTCGGGATCCCGGGGGCGCCTAACCAATACCTATCGTAGTATGGTCCTGGGGGGGCCGTGCTGGTCCATCACCACTGTGGGCCACTCTGTCACTGCCGGCCAGGATTTCGGAGATCATGGCATGATGATACCGGAGCTGTGGATAAGGTTTTTAAATTTTGTCCCAAGTGACATTAGTCTTAAGAATCCAGTTTTCTTTTAATTTTATAGCTTTTGACGGCAGACAATGGAGTGATATGTAAGCATTATAATCTTTTATCGCCAATGACATTTTGATGTCTCATTTTTAATCATATTTATATCATTTTCTTTCCATTGTTCGCTATGATTACGTAGATGCACTTATGACTTAGGTAGTTAATTGTTTTATTTATAAAGGTTTTATGTGTCACTTTAGTTGCCTTTTATTCTCTGATTTATTTTAATACTTCTCTTTTAAACCCGATTCGTTTCGGGATTTTGTCAATTTCTTATAAAGGTGCCTTTTTATTTCTGGTTTTAGCCGCAATTTTATTTTCTAAGGGCGCTAATGGCCTTTGTATTTGAGCGCCCTTAAACATAAATCATCATCATAACGAACATCATAATTTCAAATCTTGTCATCTTTATTGCTGTACCTTACCTTGCTGCAGATGTTGATTTTGTACTATATAATGTTTATGGTGATTAGTTAGCAATGAATATTTATACTTTATAAATAAGGGCTCTTTTTTATGATTTAAATATCCCGCCAGCATTTGTTACCTTTATGTACAAAAAAATTAATAACATCATTTTTCATGCCATTAGTATCAAGTAGATAGAAAAATAAACCTTTTTTAGAATATACGCTAGAAAGTATACAGTAATAAATGAACGGTGTTAGAAAACTATTTAATATAATACATCACTTAATGACTTATATGCAGGCTGTATTTTGCTAATGCATTGTTGCTCAAGAATGTAAATATTAATAATTTATGCACCACTGCCTTCACCTTTATAAATTGGAATTTATTTACGTATATAGACAGTACTATATGGTTTTTGATATTTTTCTTATAGAATATAATTTATTTGCTCTTAATATGGCTCTCAATGCACAGTACAATTTTAATTTTAGATTTAAAACGTATTTGTTATGAATCAATATGCTATGCATGAGATCAATGGAATAAAAAGACACATGTAAACGTTATATTTTGCACAGCTACACTGCAAATGTACTGTTCCTATTAGTTTTTATAATTTAGGATTCTCCCAATTCTTGTGCACAACCATTAAGATGCTGTTATCAATTTTGCATATAAAATTATATTTTCATTTGAATTGTATAATAAATGATTATGATTTATGTTCAACTTCTGAAATAGTATTACTAATTTTACACAAAATGTGTTTAACACAATTAATATACTACAACAGTGTATGTGTATTGTGTCTTTACTTATGCATTTGATAAAATCAATCATAGCTGATTAAATTCAGAACCTTTAGTTTTAGTTTCCGGAGTATTTCCTGCAGTTGATTTCATCACATTTCTTTACCAGAAAACGACTTCTTTTTAAAATCCACTTGTCATTTCCTTATGATATAGCATCAGGTAGGTCTCAAGGATCAAGCATAGAACTATTGTAGTCATTAACGACATATCAAATATAATACAATTGTACGAATATCTTCTTTATTCAGTCATTTTGTAGTGTACATAATGTAGTAAAACATAACAATATATTTCTACAATTTATAAGAGGCCAGATCTGGATCTCACAGACTCTTATTTATTTTTTAGAATAAGTACAAGATTACAAACATAAATAAACATCTAACCTAGCAATGGAGGAAACTATTATGTAATATCTAAAATGTTTGCAGTTAAATATATAACAAATAAGATAATACTTTTTATGTACAGCAAACAAAGGATACTGAAGTCAGTTGACTTAGTGTTCAATTTAAAATAAATTCGTCTTTCAGGTTACATGTTTGACAAACTAGTGAACCATACATTTTTGAACGTATATACATTTAATCATTAGAAATGTCACTTACTTCGGAAATGCAATATTGGAAAATCCAAATTTTAAAATTGATGTCTAATCTTCTTACTGTACAATGAATCTTACATACACGATTGAGAAAGTACTAAAAAGTTTCAAGGATTTATTTTATAAATATTTTAAGGTATTTCATAAATACATGAAACATATTCAACTAGTCATTAGTCAACTATGTCACTGGAAAGTTTTAGAAAATTTAATCAACAGCTATTCCTGAATATAGCAAATGATACTATACATGATTTAATTTATACAAGAAATAGAAGCTAAACAAAAGAAACTGAAACCTCCGGTTACATGTCTTATTTTGTTACAATAAATAAAAAGTATTATGTAATCAAAACATTCAAATGAATGATATTGTATTTCAATATAATTATTTGATAATGATGATTTAGACTAAAGCAATTTGTGTCATATACAGGTGTAACAAAAATGTACGACACAAATTGCAGGTCACATACCTTACACGTAGGCGAAAAAGGTATTATGAATATGGATATAAAAACGCTTTGTTACCATGCTACAACACATTTTCTCACCTCATTGATCAAGAGGAACACACACGAACAGAATGTTATATTCATGAGCAACATGCACTCTTGCCTATGTCTGGTTACGTTGTTATTATCGTATGTGCACCGCCAGTGTTTTGTGTTACATTTCCTGTTGCCATGCGACTTAATACGTGATTAGTCGTTTACAGGTAACATCAACTGTTCCAGTGAGCAGTAAGACCCTGGCAAGCACGCGAGTTACCATGTGCTAGTAGAGTTGATCATATTCTTGGCTCGTGCATCACAGTGTACACAAATGCAGATGGCAGGTGTCCATTTGATATATGGATTAGCAGATGATATTGGCGCTCACGCTCAACGTTTGTACCGGGAAGAATATCCAGGACGAAGGTACCCGGACAGGCAATCTTTTGAAGCCATTGATCTTCGTCTTAGTGAACGTGGGGCATTTCAGCCTATTACTCGCGATAGGGATACATCAGCGCATCCAGATAGCGCATCCGGTTCATGCATATATCAATGCTCACGGAGGGCATACTGAACATCTCCTATGAGAAAGAGTTGCATGTGGTATTCTATTCTTGTTTGTTTCTCATGATTAATGAGTTGGAGAAATTGAGTTGTAACATGAAAACAAAGCGTTTCAAGATTCATGCTCTTATAGCATAGATTTTTGTCTACGTGCGAGGAAATATATATATATATATATATATATATATATATATATATATAGAGAGAGAGAGAGAGAGAGAGAGATACATATAATTTAAAATTCTATAAATATTATAATAGTTAAGACCAAAAAGTTGTATTATTTCAGCAAAGAGTGGAAATTGGTTTTACAAAACTATAGAAATGTACTTACTTTTCTTTCTGTATCACCAAGAATATTATTTTGCAAATAATGACTTGAAATATTGAGAATTTATTTCGAGGTAGCCTTTTTATGTTGTCATGGGGTTGTTGGATATGTCAAAAAACCCCTTTCTTTTAAGGTAATTCCAAACAATTTTTACCTAGTGAATTTCTGGTGATCACATAGTCCATATTTTTAGAAATTGCTAATAGTGAAAAGATCTGCTCCTTAAGCTTTTTGATTTTATATCCCATAACTAGCAGTTGAATATAGCCATGCTCTAAAATGCTTAAGTTTTGAGCATAGAACCATTGCTAGCTAATCATTAGTAGTCTGTTTAACATAGTAACTATGGCAAATATGAGACAAATGAAAAGCAAACTGCAATGTTTAACAACACAGTAAATTTTCAGTTGCTTTCCAAACTACAATGTTTCAATGTTTATAATCCTTGGTATGTTTAGGAAACTTTTAAAGGTGTTACATAATGTGTACATTTTGAGTATATGTCTGCTTCTAGGTCCACATTATTGCAGAAATAACCCCTTGTAGTATCACCTTATTAATTTTCTCATAAATGTCCAACAATGTGCTATGTATGTATTGAGGTACTGGCTATTATTATACATTTCAAGAGCTTCATTCAGTTTGTGTTTTAATTTTGTGTCAATACATATTTCTAGGTATTTAAAAGATGTTCTGTAAGTATCAATGCTATATATACTACGTTATACATCAGCGCAATAAATTCATGCACAGCTATAATTAAAGCTAGGCTGTTTAGCAGCAAATACAAATAAATACAGTTGTTTTGTACAGGCTGGTTGGGTATCTCATTATCCAGCACACTACACATTTTTTGTTGGTAACAAGCTGTAAAGTTAGGGTAGAGTTTAAATGCCTGGGTGCAAAATATTAGGAAGCTTATACTTATTGCATCTTAGGTGAGTTACTCTGTGCATTGAGTGATACACCAAAAATATTGTGATATTTTAGATGCTTTTAGAAAGAACAGAGATTCCTTCGTAAGCAAAGAGTATAGCTAATAAGATTTATTAATTTACAAAAGAAAAGGCTCAAAGCCCTGAAACCTAATGTTTTGAAAGGAACATTTTACAAAGCAGTCATATATGCACGAGATGTGCATCATTTTTTAATATTTTAGGGTGCAACATGTTATTTTGTCATTTAATTTCAGAAAGGTGGTTGTTTATTTGCATGAACAATTTCATTTGTTTCGTAAAAAAGAATTACTTGCCTTGGAAACAGTTTTAATTTTGGCTTGTTCAACAACCTTCTCAATGAGTTGGACACTACAGTAACGATGAAATTCGTTGATAAGGGGTCAAAATGCTCTTCATTTATTCTCTGGCTCTGGATAATGGAAACGTGAATTTCTGTTGAACATTTTCAATCACTCTTGCTGGTGTATATCTATACTCTTTGGTAATCCTCATAAGCTCTCTTTAGAATGTCTTCAATTTCATATAACCTCATGTAAAGTAATCAAGTAGAAAGACGTGTGCTAGACAGCTAGAGTTTGAGAAATAAATCTGTTCATGGAACTAAATCAGATAATAATACCTTCCTAAAAAAGGAATGAAAATAGTATGGTGTCATTTAAAACTTTTATGGATGATGTCATACCCTGTTCACTAATGCCTGGAAAGTTTGTTTCTCTTTGGTTATATGTTTCCTTCCAAAATATTAAGCTTAATTTGTACATTGCAAGTACTGATATTTACTGAGTTTCAGTTTCTTTGATTTTGGTCTCATAATAGCATACATTTCTTAGTTTACAAAAAGGCATAGTTTATAAAACATTTCTTCCCAAAGTTAGTTTTAGATAATATTTTATTCCATCTTGCATTGCTATTCTGAGCACAGTTGAAATTTCATTTCACTGTTTCCTAGAACTAAATTTTTGAACATTTTTACAACTTTAAATCACAAAGTAGCATTCTTTAAATTGAGTTATAGACCTCATTCACAGGCACGAGTCATTATAAGGCTTTGATGTGCACAACAGCTATGACCTTAACGTAAGTTACAGATATTTTATAGTAATCTAATATCAAAATTGAATTTTTAAACATATTTATTTTGAATTTAGAAACTCAGAACCTGTAAACAGCTGGTTTACTTGAAGTATTTAGATTCACAAATTGTTGAGAAAAACAAAATGGCATATTAAAGCGTGAGGTATCTATAATTTTATAGATGCTACAGTGTATTCAAAAATATGCAAAATTTTGAATTTGGATTTTCTGTATAGTCGTTAAAAATATTTAAATTGTTTATACTGTAAACTCCTTTAGTTTATCATATTAACCTTCACCAAAACGTTTTTATAAGATAGGACCAAAAATGTAAATTGTTCATCCAAACTATGTATGTACCTTAAATCCACGATACTCTATAGTTTTTTAAATGTGTTTCAGTTTTATTTCCGTTACTTCTTACTGTGACAGACCCTGAGTAAAACATTTTGGACCACTGTAAATCTTAGCTGAGAGGTGTAATCTTTATTTTTTCACATTAAAATTGTGACATGCAGTTACAGCAAAAAGAATCGTCCTTATGGGGGCATACATGACATACTAATCTACGGTTGTAGCTTTCGATTCTGCATTTCGTACCAGATCCAAGGCTTTAGCAATGCTAGATTTGCAAATTGGACGGGTGGTTTGCCGCGGCAGTCGAAGGCCATGTTGAAAATTCCTGCCTGCACATAGCGGTCTCCCTCTTTACAGAAAAGTGGTCCACTTCCCAGGAGCTGCATAGGAACAAAACAAAACAATAAATTAATTGTAAAATTGGAAATCATCTACACTAAATTTTGACATTTGGATGAATATTAGTATGGGTCCAAATGTCAAAATGTCCTCATGTTTTCAGGATCAACTATATCTTCTCCCCCCCCCCCCCACAAGGAACTACCGAGGTAGGTGCGCGTTTAATGCAGGGGGGTCCCGAGTCAACCCTGATTTCTTTGGTGTAGGTTCTTCGTAATAGTCAGGCAGTCAGTGCAAGGCCCGCCCACGTGTAGGCCATGCTAGGTGAACTATACCGGTGAAAATAGATATCCTGCTTTGTTGAGGGTTGCGTATCTCATCCTCGGCCTTCTGCATTTTAAATGACTAGCGAGGGTGCGCAACCTAATACGCCACTTTGGTTTCTGCTTCACATAAACGGGCGGCTAGGGACTAAAACACTGCAGGGGACTGGGACGACGAATTCTACATCCCCTTGTAGCCTGCTTTTGGGTGAGATCTTGTTTGGCTCCCTGGTGGGTGGGGAGCATTGAGGGATGAATTTATGCTCTATTTATGCATAATAATAATAATAATAATAATAATAATAATAATAATAATAATAATACCATTAAAAATGCTGAAGTATGTGTTACAGAATCAGTCAAGCATTCAGAGCCTCGCTACTTCGTAATCAGTACGACGAGAAAGGAAGAATATTCGCATAAGAAAGACCGTTTAACATCCAAAACGGTCATGATAAAATAACTGGGTTTTACAATTCGTGCATTAGAGTACGCAATGGCACGTTTCTGGTCCAAGCTGAAGTAGCACCCCAGGCTTCAAAGCTACTTAAGGACAATTTGTTTGCCAGCTACCCAGTGGAAGTTGAGGTGTTCAAGACCTTAAACTCCTCTCGCGGTTAGAGACTAAATCACCATAAAATAACTGGTCTTTACAAATCGTGCATTAGAGTACGCAATGGCACGTTCCTGGTGCAAGCTGAATTTGCATCCTGGGCTTCAAATTTACTTAAGAACAATTTGTTTGGAAGTTGAGGTGTACAAGACCTTAAACTCCTCTCGCGGTTAGAGACTAAACCACCGCAGCCAACCTAACCACCCGCGCATTGCACGTTTTCAGCACTGAGGATATTCAATAAAAAAAATTGTAGATTAAAACATTACACATGTATATCGAATTCAGTAGAAAGTAAAAGAAGAATTCGTGCCTATCCGTACTGTGTTCCTTTCCTTTGAGCGGATAGGTCATCCTTAAAAGACTAAGGCAGGCATTGAAGAGATTAGGACCTATATTCTCAAACCACTCAGATACTATGTGTCAGCGCTTTGGATACACAAGTAATTTGGGTATTGGTGGGCCTACATGCTAATTGCAGAGATGTCACACAGGATGTAGCTTGAATATCAAATCCATCTTCCGACAACAACAACACCGTATATCCATCAGGTTCCCAAGAATGCCGCCACCGTTCTGCAGAGGAGAGAGCGAAACAAGAGATACGAACAAGAGAGAAAGTGCCCTTATTCGAAGCCCGGAAAATCTTGCGAATCCGCCCACTCTCTGTCCCAAAGCCCTGTTTGCATGGCTCAGCTGCAGCTAAACCAGTTCCGAGTCAGAAAATCATAACTCAGATCTGCGATACAAACGGGGCGACAATTGAACAAAATATTCCTGTAGTCAGACCACCATCAAAGCCTTTAACATGTATTTTTACGTATGCCTCAACATCTGGCAAATTTGCCATGGTAAAGAGTAGTCCAGAAAAATGTTCTTCGGAACCGTCGACCTCCGGAAAAGGATTGGCATAACAATAGCATTTTCTACACCAGAGATTAATTTCAAGACCAGCAATGTTACAAATCTCTCCCCAAAATCAAGTGTAAAATCTATTAGCAAAACATGAAAATCAAGAAAGAGTCCACCGAATCTTCTAGGGGGAGCATCACTATCTTCACCGATCAATACGTTTAATTGGTTCGAGATTCTTAAACGGACATTATCTTTGCGAAAGCGGTCCTCATCTGTGGAAGAGATGTACCGAGAGTATTCTGCTTTCACTGCCAGACGGACAGGATCGCGCTCCTGAAAAATTTGACGTGTTTCATTAGATAACTTTCTTTAGCTGTTCCAAATGCAAAGTATTCATACAGAAGATTATTCACTTATCCACATCATCCTAATTGAGATAAACGCTTGTCTCATTGTAAGTAGAAAGAAAATGAGGGAACACTTTATGCTAAAAAGACAGACAAATCTTTTAAAAGCTGCTCGCTATGTGAAAGAATAGCGTGTGAGGAAAGTTAGGTAGTGTAAAACCGAAACTAATCACTAGGAATGTCTCAAAAACGGTCAACTCTACAAGAAAAGGTTATATAACATAAATTATGTCTTTTAACGAGATCTACATTCCTTGTGTATTACGTTTTTGTCTCTTTATAAAAAAATCTGCAAAGCCCATTGGTAATAAAGTTGTCCTCTGTAATGTAGGGATAACATCCCAGCCTCTAGTTCCCAGAGTTGCTGGTTAAAACCCGGAGGAGGCAATGGATTTTTTTAGCGTAAAAATCTTTAGCATGACTTCCTTCGTAAGGGCAGTAAGACCATTGGTCCCTTATCTTTGTTTTATGGCATGTAAGAGAACCTCAACCCTCTAAAGAGACCTCTGAGCAAAATTTAGCAATATTTCACGCCCAATATAGATTGGGAGTCTGAGAACCATAGTGGTTAAAGAGCCTCCATAAATAACACCCGCTTTGTTTACTTCATCGTAATAAAGATGTCTTCATAAGCTATAGGCTATACCCGGAAAATTCTAAATATATATATTATTTGTAATGTGAATAACCTTATTATATGGCATTTTGATTAACAATATTGGAGCCATTTTTGAGAAAAACAAAGTTATCAAAAACATTTCATGCCAAGGGTAGTTTGTGGTAGGAGGATTTTCTTGAAAATCTTCGTGTCGCATCCTTGGAAGGTACCAAATATAAATATCAAGTTTGGTTTTTTACAGTCTTTATGGTTTTAGCAGAGCTGCCCACAGACACAGACATGCGCACACACAGAGACACACATACATATAACATACATATATGGACCTTTTTTAAAAACAATTTTCTTGGACTTAGGGGATGTCAAAGATATATTTACGGTAAAAATTTTGCATTGAATTTTTGGGTGAATAGAAAATGTTCTCTACCTACAATGTTCACTGTCGGTACATACATGCTAGAAAAAAGAAAAAAAATATTAGTCCGACAGTGATAAAGAATACATATAAGCGAGCAGCTGTAGAAGTTGAGCTATCGCTCAACTAGAATGAGCCTTTGGTTGTACGCGTACAAGATATAAAGCTCCGTCCACAAAACAACGTTGCAGTCACGCATTACGCTGCCGTACGGTGTGATTTATCACTGGAAGAGGGTGTTCCTGTACATGCGGGTACTTTTATTCTTATCAGCAATGCCATATTCGCTGAATCCGCAACCTTGCGGTCTGACATCCAGTCTGTTGCTGTGAGGTTTAAACTGCCAACCACCAGATACACTCTGTAGTTTATATCTGCATCCATCTGATGATCTCTCAGATTTAGAAAGAATAGTTTCCCAGACCCCAAACTTTTTTTTTTTCTGTTGGTAGGCGACGTGAATGACTACCACGCACTTGGGGCTGACTCGTGCTTGTGCGAAAGTTAATTTAATTGCCGATTTCTTGCATAATAACAGCCTAGTTCTTCTCAACACCGCAGGACCTATAATCCCATCTCACGCCTTTACTAATTGTTATATCTGAATATAGCGCTTTTTTCACAATCAGTTGGCATTGGCTTATGACGAAATATCATCTCTAGTATATCATCTAGTGTCCACTTTCCACGTCTTAGTCTCTTAACATAAGATGTGTTTCCCACTTTTATCTAGATCTATATTAAGACATCTGCCATAATTACTTACGCTTGGCTGTTTTAAATATAATGAGCACGACTCTGTGGATTGTTTAAGTCAAACGCCTCATTGAGGCAAATCTTTCAGCTGCTCAGAAGTCTATTCCACGGTCACAGACCAATCCTGTCGATTTCCGGTACATAACTTAATGGCGAGATGAATGCCAGTATGGCATTCTCAGGGATTTCCAGCATTCCTTTTCACTGGATCACCTGACACAATATAAGGAGTCGCGTGACAAACCTAGACAGGTTACTAACCATAGCGAAAAGACATCACGGAGCAAGTTTGTAGCTTCATTTCATCTACATACCCTTTCCTTTGTCGTATGTGCTACGTTAAGACGTGTGGCCGGAAAATCGGCCCATATCGTCGTCTAAAATGAGTTAGCTGCAGGTGTTGTGATTGATACTTCAAGCGTGTCTAATACTCTTGACAATATTTTCTCTCGAGTGTGCAGCTCATTCTGAGTTTTACCGGTTAAGGCTCAGTGCAATCTCAAGAGATTTCGTTTCTTTCCGGAAACCGTTAATATTACAATCGCCCTTGCACTATGGTTAGACTCTGCATTTTCAACTTCGCAAAATTCTGCACCAGGTCTAGATGAAATCCACGTCAAAATCCCCCAGTGGGCTACTACGTAGGGAAGGGTTTGACGCATCTGTGTCCCGAGACAACCTTGACTCCCTCTGTGGACAACCTCTTAGTGGTGAGGGAGTCAATAGGTGAAAATGCCCACCGATGTAGACCGTGCATAGAGACCGGTGTCGGTGGAAGGGATATCCTGGTTGGTTGAAGGCTGCGTATCTGAGCCTGGGCTTCTGTTCTACAGTAGCTGGAAAGGGTGCGCAACCTAATACACCGAGTATAGCCTAAGAAGACATCTTTATTACGATGATGTAAACAAATCGGGTTTTCTGCTTCGCCTAAACGGGAGGCTAGGGACTAACGCACCCTTAGTCAATCGGCCAGGACTGAGTGCTTTACCGAACTCCAGGTTGATTGGGACGGCGAGCCTGCTATATCCCCTGTGTAGCCGTGTCATCCCAGTGGGGTGACCCCTTGTTGGGCTTCGTTGTGGGTGGGGAGCACTGGGGGATGAACTATTTCATATTTTCTTATACCAAAAAAACTCAAAAATTCGTGTTTCTAAAGCAAGTAGTCGTGTTTAGTGGTCCTCGATACTTAACTGTTAAGAGAACAGAGGAAGTTGCACTTTTAATATCCAGATGCACAAGGCCATTAGCTCCTCTATTACCACCCGCCCATTGGACGACATGTCCAACGAGGAAATCCAGGAAAACCTTTCAAAACAGGGTGTTACAGCTGTCTACAGGATTCAATGAAACATCAATAGCGAATTCGTGCCTACGCGTGCCCTGTTACTTACCATTAATGGGGTAGACTTACCCCAAGGCTACGAGGCTATTGAGATCAGGCCTTAAGTTCTCATCTCACTCAGGTGTTACAAGTACCAGCGGTTCGGGCATATTAGTGAGTATTGTAGTGGTCGGTCAAAATGCATTAACTGTGGAGATGTCATATACGATGGAGCTTGTACGTCCATTCTACCGTGCGTGAACTGCAATAGCGAGCATCCTTCTAGTTCATGGGAATACCCCCGTTATGCATCGAGTCATCCAGGAGATACGGGTGCCCCCCAGTGTACTACTACGGTAGGTACGGGTTAGGCGCACCCGGGGTCCCGAGCCACCTTGACTCCCTCTGTGGGCAACCTCAGAGTGGTGAGGGAGTCAGTAGGTCAAAATGCCCACCCACGTGTAGGCCGTGCGTGGAGACCCGTGTCGGTGAAAAGGAATATCCTGGTTGGTTAAAGGTTGCGTACCTGAGCCTGGGCTTCTGTCTTTCAGTAACTGGGGAGGGTGCGCGGCCTAATACACCGCTTTGGTTTCTGATTTGCCTAAACGGGAGGCTAGGGACTAACCCACCCCTAGTCAATCGGCCAGGACTAGGTATTACACCGAACTCCAGGGTGCGTGGGACGGCGAGCCCCCTATATCCCCTGTGTAGCCCTGTCACCCCAGTGGGGTGACCCCTCGTTGGGCTCCGTGGTGGGTGGGGAGCACTGGGGGATGAATTTATACCATTTTTTATGGCACCAAAACCAAAACCCCTTAATTTAAATGCAGAGGTTGGAAAGGAAGGAGTCGAGTCATGTGGTCCTCGCTACTTGGTTATTCATAGGACAGAGGAAGGTAAGAAGTTCCTTACGGTGAGCCCTTTTACTATCCAAAAGGGTCTCGATGCCATTGCTGGTCCGGTCAAATCTTGCGTTCGAGCTCGCAATGGTACACTTCTTGTCGAAGCCAACTCCGCCTCGCAAGCTGCAAGGATACTTAAAGCCACCATGTTAGCCAGCTATCCCGTGAAGGTCGAGGTGCACAAGTCGCTGAACTCCTCCCGCGGTGTAGTAACAACCCGCGCGTTGGACGGTTTGTCTATTGATGAGATCCAAGAAAATCTAGCGACTCAGGATATCTCATCTGTTTATCGGGTACAACGTAAGATTCAACGGTGAATTCCTGCCTACTCGTACCCTGTTTCTTACTTTTGATCGGGTTGACCTCCCTCAAAAGATTAGGGCAGGGTATGAAGCCATCGAAGTTAGGCCTTATATACCCAATCCGCTGAGGTGTTTTAAATGCCAACGTTATGTTCACACTAGTGAGCTGTGTACCGGCAAGTCCACCTGCGTCCACTGCGGTGACATCTCCCACGATGGGGCTTGTACTTCAGCTCCATCCTGTGTGAATTGTAACGGGGAACACCCATCTAGTTCCCGAGACTGCCCCCGTTTTGCAGAGGAACGAGCGATCCAGGAGATACGGGTGAAAGAGAAGGTGTCCTTCTTGGAAGCCCGGAAGATCCTGCGACTCCGCCAACCCTCTGCCCCGAGGTCCGGTACCTATAGCTCAGTTGCAGCTAAACCGGTACCGCGTCGGAAAATCGCAACACAGACCGGCGATATGAACGGGGCTACAATTGCGGAAAAGGTTATTTTAGCCCAAGCGCTGCCAAAGCCTTCGGCACCTACACCCAAGTTGGAATCAACATCTGCCAAATCCGCCAGCTTACAGAATAGTCCTGCACACTTGTCACCCAAAGCCTAGACCTCGGGAACTAAAGCTGGTAAATTCACGACGTCTTCTGCCCCGGAAAAACAGTTTAAGACCAAGTATGTACGACAAGACTTCTTGAAAGAGAATGTGCAATCTATTACCAAGTCATCTAAGGGTAAGAAAAGTACACGCAACTCCACACGTGTATCCTCCTCTGAAGGGTCATCTGGGGAGGAGGGCGTGAATCGGCGACGGCCGTCTTCGCCGATCAGCACATCCAATCGGTTCGAACTTCTCGGACCGAAATTTGCTCTTGAAAGGGACCTCCCTTGTGGAGGAGATGGACCAGGAGGATTCTGCCGCCACTGCCAGAGAGACAGTGCGGAAACGGCAGGATCGTGCTCCTGAAAATAGTACTAGCCCAACGCCTAAGAAGAACAAATTGAACCGACCAGCTAATCCCAATCTGCAGAAGCGTCTTTCGATTTGAAACTTATCCCATAATATACCCAATGGCTATCCTTCATTGGAACATACGCGGAATTCGACCACATCGACCAGAGCTTGACTTGTTGCTACGCCAGCATGAACCCTTGGCTGTATGCTTACAAGAGACGAAGCTCCGTCCACAGGACACCGTTACCATCAGGCAGTACTCCTCCGTACGATGTGATTTATCCCCGGAGGACGCTGTCCCGGCACATGGGGGCACTATGATGCTTATTCGAGATGATATTTTTGCCAACTCCGTACCCATACAATCTCCAATCCAGTCCGTTGCTGTCAGCATTAAGCTACCCTCCGCTTTATTCACCATTTGCAGTATCTATTTGCCTCCATCTGCGGACCTCTCGCAGAGCGACTTAGAACACCTCATTTCGCAGTTGCCACCACCCTTTATATTGGTAGGCGACTTGAATGCCCATCACCCTCTTTGGGGCTCTCCTCGGGCTTGTGCGAGAGGTACGCTACTTAAAGACTTCTTGGAAAGTCAGAATCTTGCTCTCTTGAACACCGGAGAGCCCACCTTTCTTTCTGACGCCTTTCATAGTTTTTCACACATTAACATTGCAATTTGTTCCCCTCAGCTAGCAGTCACCTTATGCTGGAATATCATCTCGGATTTGCATTCTAGTGACCACTTTCCTTGTCGTATTAGTGTCTTGACACCCGTTGTATGTTCCACCCGGTTACCTAGTTGGCGCCTAGACCACGCCAGCTGGGAACTGTACTCCCACTTGGCTGAATTTAGCTACGAAGAGCAGGACTCTGTGAATTACTTGGTCGAACATCTCACAGGGACCATTCTTTCTGCTGCTGAGCAATCCATTCCTCGTTCGACTGGCCACAGCCGTCGATTTCCGGTACCTTGGTGGACCGATGACTGTCGGGATGCTATTCGCGCTCGCAGGCGAGCTCTATGGGTTTTCCGGCGTTTTCCTACACAGGATAACCTGATACACTATAAACGGATGCGTGCACATTCTAGGCGGGTTATTAAGGATAGCAAAAAGATGTCATGGAATAAATTCGTGGGTTCCTTTAATCGACATACACCTTCCTCTGTCGTATGGGATAAGTTAAGACGTGTGGCTGGGAAACCGAACCATATGCCCATCGCCTGTCTCAAAACACCTACCGGAGCTGTTGTTGATACATTTGACGTGGCGAATACTTTAGGCAGTGCTTTCGCTCAGGTGTCTAGCTCAGGCAATTATTCCCCTGAGTTTCTTACAGTTAAGAATCAGGTGGAAATCTCAAGAATTCTCGTTTCTTTCTGGCAACCTTGAGGATTATAATCGCCTTTTCACCCTGGCAGAGCTAGACAATGCACTCTCCTCTTCACGACACTCAGCACCAGGTCCAGATGGTATCCACGTCCAAATGTTGCAACATCTCTCTCCTGATGGCAAAGATTTCCTACTCGAGGTCTATTATCGTGTCTGGGTTGATGGCATTTTTCCAGACAAGTTGCGAGAGGCCACCATCATACCCATTCTTAAACCTGGAAAGGACCGCTATCTTCCTTCCAGTTACCGTCCTATTTCCCTCACCAGTTGCGTGTGCAAGGTGATGGAACGCATGATCAATGGACGGTTGGTGTGGTGGCTGGAATCCCACAATCTTCTGACGAACATCCAGTGTGGCTTTCGACGACGACGTTCAACTGCTGACCACCTTGTCTCTCTGTCAACGCAGATTATGGACGGGTTTCTTAAGAACAACCCCACAGTTGGGATATTTTTTGACCTCGAGAAGGCCTACGACACGTATTGGCGGGCGGGAATATTGCGTTCTCTGCACAACTGGAACATACGTGGACGCCTACCGTTGGTCATTCAGGAGTTTATGCGGGACCGCGTTTTTCGATTGAGGGTGGGCTCGGTTTTTTCTAACCATTTTATTCAAGAGAACGGAGTGCCGCAGGGCTCGGTACTCAGCGTGACTCTATTTGCTATTGCGATAAATTCCATATCACTATGTGTGCCTCAAGGTGTCTCTTCCTGTTTATTCGTGGACGACTTTGCCATCTTCTGTACTTCTCAGCGTACACCGTTTTTGGAACGCCGTCTCCAGCGGTGTTTGGACAATCTCTATGCTTGGAGCTCGAAACACGGTTTTCGTTTCTCCGCTGAGAAGACAGTCTGCGTTAACTTCTGGCGCCGTAAGTGGCAAATGCCGCCGTCTCTTCGACTCTGGCCAGATTTACTTCCTTTCGCAGACGAGGCGAGATTCCTTGGTTTGATCTTCGATCGGAAACTTTGTTGGGCACCACAAATAGCACAGCTTAGAGCACGATGTGACCGTTCTCTAAATCTTTTACGGATACTAAGTGGCAAATCTTGGGGTGCGGATCGGACGGCATTGCTCCGTCTTTATCGTGCTGTGATTCGTTCGAAGTTGGACTATGGCAGCATTGTGTATTCTTCAGCTCGACCTTCAGTGCTCAAAAGGTTAGACACAGTCCATAACCAGGGCATCCGTGTGGCCGTTGGAGCTTTTCCAACGAACCCAGTTGTTAGCCTCTACGCCGAATCGGGAGAACCTCCTCTGCGTTGTCGGCGTGATGTCCTGCTTGCTAATTATGGTTGTGGGTTGAAGTGTATGCCTGGGCATCCAACTTATCACGCGTTTTTCTCCCCTGAGCTGCACGAGCGATACCGCCTCCGCTCTCTGAGCCCCAGGCCAGCAGGTTTTCGTTTCCGTGAGCTTCTACGCCAGCACCATGTTGACATTCCTCGGCTGTTATCCAAGGGAGAGAATATACACCCCCCTTGGTTACGCGCTACCTCCCATGTCGATCTCGGGATGTCGCTCTACGGGAAATATGTTACGCCTCTTGATAGTATTCGTCGTTGCTTTTTAGAATTTTTATCCGAATACAGTGGCCGTATTTGCATTTACACCGATGGTAGTAGGAGCCCCGACGGTGTTGGATGTGCCTTTGTAACTGGCACAGCAACTTCTACTTACGGTTTGCCTAGTTGCACATCTATATATTCTGCCGAGCTATATGCTATTTATCAAGCCCTTCTGTATATTCGACGTCGAAAATTAGGTGACTGCCTTATTCTTAGTGATTCCCTTAGTGCCCTTCAGAGCATTCGTGAGCTGTACAATTACCATCCTTTGGTGCAGCGCATCCAGGACGTTCTCGACATTTTGCACGCTTCTGGTTTTAATGTGGAGTGCGCATGGATTCCTGGACACGTTGGTTTGCCAGGGAATGACACGGCGGATTTGGCAGCGAAATCGGCAGTCACAGCGCCCAGTGTTATGATTACCCATTCAACAGCAGAAGATTTTAGAGTGGCTGTAGGGAGAGCCGTTTTTTCGACTTGGCATACGGAGTGGTCGGCTCTCCGTGGTAATAAGCTGCGAGAGTTGAAGGACCTCCTTGTCAACTGGGTAACCTCCTCTCGTTTATTCCGCCGGGAGGAGGTAGTACTAGCTCGGCTAAGAATTGGCCACTGTATTTTTACTCACAGTTACCTTTTTAAACGTGAACCTGCTCCTGTCTGTGCGCTCTGTGGGGAGGCACAGACAGTTCGTCATGTGTTGCTGGAGTGTGGTCACCTGGCACACATTAGATCATCTATGGGCATGCCGGCCTCTCTTGCTGAGGTCCTGGCGGATGACCCAAGAGCAGTGGACAGGGTTTTTAAATTTTTAGCAACAGTTTCTTTTACCTTGACGTTTTAGTGTGATAGCAGTTTTTTTTTAAACTCTTTTAATTTTAATGTGTTGATTTTAGATGGAGTTTTATATCCAGCTCTGTTTAGAGGACTGGACCGTTCTGTTACTTCCGTTTCAACTGCGTTAGCTCTTTTACTTATTGCCAAGTTTTAATCATAAGGGCGCCTATGACCTCGGCAGTTGAGCGCCCATAAACACCATTATCATCATCATCATCATCATCATCATCAGATACGGGTGAAAGAGAAGGTGTTCTTCTCGGAAGCCCGTAAGCTCCTGCGCTTTCACCAACTCACTACACCGCGGTCCGCTACTTATAGCTCTAGCGCTGCTAAACCAGCACCAAGGCGAGAAATCGCTTCTCAGACCTGTGATATCAACGGGGCCGCAATTGCCGAAAGGACTCTCGTAGGCAGAACAACACCGAAGTCATTTAGCCAAAGTTGGCATCCACAACTGCGAAATCCGCCAATGCTAATCATATATCAGCACAACTGTCACCCCAACCGTCGACCGCAGGATATAACCAGCAAAATCGTGTCACCTGAGAAACTCTTCAAAACCAGCGATGTTAGAACCAATTTTCTTAAAGAACATGTAACGTCTGCTCCAAAATCCTCCAACGATAGTAAAGGTCCACGTCAATGTCCACGCATGTCTTCTTCTGAGGAATCTTTTGAGAGGAGTGCCGATCGGTGACGACCATCTTTGTCGATGAGCATTTCTAATCTGTTCCGGGCCCTTGTACCGAAACTTTCCATCGCAAAGGGCTGTTCATCCGTGGAGAAGATGAAACAGGGGTTTTCTGCCTCCACTGCAAGACGGACAGTGCGTAAGTGGTAGGATCAGGCTCCTGAAAATAGCGTTAGTCCGACTGAGAAGAAGCAGAAATTAAATCGGCCTGCACTGTCCAATATGCAGAAACGTCTTGCAATCTAGATCGTATCCCATTCTACTGACCATGTTGGTATCCTACAATGGGACATATGAGGAATTCAACCGCATCGACCAGAACTTGAACTACTGCTGCACCAGTATCAACCTTCGGACATTTGCTTACAAGGAGCCTAGGTCCGCCCTAAAGATGACGTTACCTTCAGGCACTACTCTGCAGTACAGTGTGACACGTCACCGGTAGAAGTTGTTCCTACTTATGGTGGAATAATGATGCTCTTCAGAGATGATATTTATGCCGCATCCGTAACCTTGTGCTGTGACATCCAGTCAGTTGCTGTAAAGCTTAAGCTGCTTTACACCAAAATTACAACCTGTAGTGCATATATGCCTCCATTTGACGACCTGTTGCGCGCTGACTTGGAAGATACGTTATTTTTCATCTGAACCTTTTTTGTTCGCGGGCGACCTGAATTCCCTCCACCCACTTTGAGGCTCATCTCGGGCATGTACGAGAGGTAGGTTAATTGCAGATTATTTGACAAACCATGACTTAGTTCTCCTAAACATCGGGTAGCCGACATTCTTATCTGACGCATATCAGAGTTTTTCTCACCTCGACATAGCCTTTTGTCCTCCACAGTTGGCGATTGGCTTCTGATGGCATTTTATTATCTCTCGCTTACATTCTAATGACCAGTTTCCCATTGCTATAAGTCTCTTAGCAGAACCTGTTCCCCATGTATGCGTAGATAGTATTTAGATCGAGCCAACTGGAACCTTTTTCCCCGTTTGAGGAATTTTACCCGCAACGATATTTTACACCACCACCTCACAGCAACAATTCTCGCTTCTGCTGAGCAGCCTATTCCACAGTCGACTGACTCACCACGTAGGTTTCCGGTTCCTTGGTGGACTGATGAAATCCGGACTACCATTCGTGCTCGTAGGTGTGCTCTCAGGTTTTTGTAGCGTCACTCTACACTAAAGAACCCGATACAGTGTAAGAAGCTGCGTGTCAAATATCGACAAGTTATTGAGGATAGCGAAAATCTATGGTGGCGCACTTTTGTGGCTTCCTTTAATCCAATACGCCTTCCTCTGTTGCATGGGATAATATGACCATGCCGGTCTCAAACACCTGCTGGATGATGATGATGATAATGGTGTTTAAGGGCGCTCAACTGCCGAGGTCATAAGCGCCCTTACGATTAAAACTTGGCAATAGGCAGTAAGAAAAATACCAAAAAAGAAGGAAAAAAAAACACAAGTAAAAGATCTAACACAGTTGAAACGGAAGTAACAGAACGGTCCAGCCCTCTAAACAGAGCTGGATATAAAACTCCATCTAAATTCAACACATTAAAATTAAAAGAGATTAAAAAAAAACTGCTATCACACTAAAACGTCAAGGTAAAAGAAACTGTTGCTAAAAATTTAAAAACCCTGTCCACTGCTCTTGGGTCATTTGCCAGGACCTCAGCAAGAGAGGCCGGCATGCCCATAGATGACCGAATGTGTGCCAGGTGACCACACTCCAGCAGCACATGACGAACTGTCTGTGCCTCCCCACAGAGCGCACAGACAGGAGCAGGTTCACGTTTAAAAAGGTACCTGTGAGTAAAAATACAGTGGCCAATTCTTAGCCGAGCTAGTACTACCTCCTCCCGGCGGAATAGACGGGAGGAGGTTACCCAGTTGACAGGGAGGTCCTTCACCTCTCGCAGCTTATTACCACGGAGAGCCGACCACTCCGCATGCCAAGTCGAAAAAACGGCTCTCCGTACAGCCACTCTAAAATCTTCTGCTGTTGAATGGGTAATCGTAACCCTGGGGGCTGTGACTGCCGATTTCGCTGCCAAATCCGCCGTGTCATTCCCTGGCAAGCCAGCGTGTCCAGGAATCCATGCGCACTCCACATTAAAACCAGAAGCGTGCAAAATGTGGAGAACGTCCTGGATGCGCTGCACCAAAGGATGGTAATTGTACAGCTCACGAATACTCTGAAGGGCACTAAGGGAATCACTAAGAATAAGGCAGTCACCTAATTTTCGACGTCGAATATACAGAAGGGCTTGATAAATAGCATATAGCTCGGCAGAATATATAGATGTGCAACTAGGCAAACCGTAAGTAGAAGTTGCGGTGCCAGTTACAAAGGCACATCCAACACCGTCGGGGCTCTTACTACCATCGGTGTAAATACAAATACGGCCACTGTATTTGGATAAAAATTCTAAAAAGCAACGACGAATGCTATCAAGAGGCGTAACAGATTTCCCGTAGAGCGTCATCCCGAGATCGACATGTGAGGTAGCGCGTAACCAAGGGGGGTGTATACTCTCTCCCTTGGATAACAGCCGAGGAATGTCAACATGGTGCTGGCGTAGAAGCTCAAGGAAACGAAAACCTGCTAGCCTGGGGCTCAGAGAGCGGAGGCAGTATCGCTCGTGCAGCTCAGGGGAGAAAAACGCGTGATAAGTTGGATGCCCAGGCATACACTTCAGCCCACAGCCATAATTAGCAAGCAGGACATCACGCCGACAACGCAGAGGAGGTTCTCCCGATTCGGCGTAGAGGCTAACAACTGGGCTCGTTGGAAAAGCTCCAACGGCCACACGGATGCCCTGGTTATGGACTGTGTCTAACCTTCTGAGCACTGAAGGTCGAGCTGAAGAATACACAATGCTGCCATAGTCCAACTTCGAATGAATCACAGCACGATAAAGACGGAGCAATGCCGTCCGATCCGCACCCCAAGACTTGCCACTTAGTATCCGTAAAAGATTTAGAGAACGGTCACATCGTGCTCTAAGCTGTGCTATTTGTGGTGCCCAACAAAGTTTCCGATCGAAGATCAAACCAAGGAATCTCGCCTCGTCTGCGAAAGGAAGTAAATCTGGCCCGAGTCGAAGAGACGGCGGCATTTGCCACTTACGGCGCCAGAAGTTAACGCAGACTGTCTTCTCAGCGGAGAAACGAAAACCGTGTTTCGAGCTCCATGCATAGAGATTGTCCAAACACCGCTGGAGACGGCGTTCCAAAAACGGTGTACGCTGAGAAGTACAGAAGATGGCAAAGTCGTCCACGAATAAACAGGAAGAGACACCTTGAGGCACACATAGTGATATGGAATTTATCGCAATAGCAGATAGAGTCACGCTGAGTACCGAGCCCTGCGGCACTCCGTTCTCTTGAATAAAATTGTTAGAAAAAACCGAACCCACCCTCACTCGAAAAACGCGGTCCCGCATAAACTCCTGAATGACCAACGGTAGGCGTCCACGTATGTTCCAGTTGTGCAGAGAACGCAATATTCCCGCCCGCCAACACGTGTCGTAGGCCTTCTCGAGGTCAAAAAATATCCCAACTGTGGGGCTGTTCTTAAGAAACCCGTCCATAATCTGAGTTGACAGAGAGACAAGGTGGTCAGCAGTTGAAGGTCGTCGTCGAAAGCCTTACTGGATGTTCGTCTGAAAATTGTGGGATTCCAGCCACCACACCAACCGTCCATTGATCATGCGTTCCATCACCTTGCACACGCAACTGGTGAAGGAAATAGGACGGTAACTGGAAGGAAGATGGCGGTACTTTCCAGGTTTAAGAATGGGTATGATGGTGGCCTCCCGCCACTTGTCTGGAAAAATGCCATCAACCCAGACACGATTATAGACCTCGAGTAGGAAATCTTTGCCATCAGGAGAGAGATGTTGCAACATTTGGACGTGGATACCATCTGGACCTGGTGCTGAGTGTCGTGAAGAGGAGAGTGCATTGTCTAGCTCTGCCAGGGTGAAAAGGCGATTATAATCCTCAAGGTTGCCAGAAGGAAACGAGAATTCTTGAGATTCCACCTGGTTCTTAACTGTAAGGAACTCAGGGGAATAGTTGCCTGAGCTAGACACCTGAGCGAAAGCACTGCCTAAAGTATTCGCCACGTCAAATGTATCAACAACAGCTCCGGTAGGTGTTTTGAGACCGGCGATGGGCATATGGTTCGGTTTCCCAGCCACACGTCTTAACTTATCCCATACGACAGAGGAAGGTGTATGTCGATTAAAGGAACCCACGAATTTATTCCATGACATCTTTTTGCTATCCTTAATAACCCGCCTAGAATGTGCACGCATCCGTTTATAGTGTATCAGGTTATCCAGTGTAGGAAAACGCTGGAAAACCCGTAGAGCTCGTCTGCGAGCGCGAATAGCATCCCGACAGTCAGCGGTCCACCAAGGTACCGGAAATCGACGGCTGTAGCCAGTCGAACGCGGAATGGATTGCTCAGCAGCAGAAAGAATGGTCCCTGTGAGATGTTCGACCAAGTGGTTCACAGAGTCGTGCTCTTCGTAGCTAAATTCAGCCAAGTGGGAGTACAGTTCCCAGCTGGCGTGGTCTAGGCGCCAACTAGGTAAACGGGTGGAACATACAACGGGTGTCAAGACACTAATACGACAAGGAAAGTGGTCACTAGAATGCAAATCCGAGATGATATTCCAGCATAAGGTGACTGCCAGCTGAGGGGAACTAATTGCAATGTCAATGTGTGAAAAACTATGAAATGCGTCAGATAGAAAGGTGGGCTCTCCGGTGTTCAAGAGAGCAAGATTCTGACTATCCAAGAAGTCTTTAAGTAGCGTACCTCTCGCACAATCCCGAGGAGAGCCCCAAAGAGGGTGATGGGCATTCACGTCGCCTACCAATAAAAAGGGTGGTGGCAATTGCGAAATGAGGTGTTCTAAGTCGCTGTGCGAGAGGTCCGCAGATGGAGGCAAATAGATACTGCAAATGGTGAATGAAGCGGAGGGTAGCTTAATGCTGACAGCAACGGACTGGATTGCAGATTGTATGGGTACGGAGTTGGCAGAAATATCATCTCGAATAAGCATCATAGTGCCCCCATGTGCCGGGACACCGTCCTCCGGGGATAAATCACATCGTACGGAGGAGTACTGCCTGATGGTAACGGTGTCCTGTGGACGGAGCTTCGTCTCTTGTAAGCATACAGCCAAGGGTTCATGCTGGCGCAGCAAAAAGTCAAGCTCTGGTCGATGTGGTCGAATTCCGCGTATGTTCCAATGGAGGATAGCCATTGAGTATATTATGGGATAAGTTTCAAATCGAAAGACGCTTCTGCAGATTGGGATTAGCTGGTCGGTTCAATTTGATCTTCTAAGGCGTTGGGCTAGTACTATTTTCAGGAGCACGATCCTGCCGTTTCCGCACTGTCCCTCTGGCAGTGGCGGCAGAATCCTCCTGATCCATCTCCTCCACAAGGGAGGTCCCTTTTTCAAGAGCAAATTTCGGTCCGAGTAGTTCGAACCGATTGGATGTGCTGATCGGTGAAGACGGCCGTCGCCGATTCACGCCCTCCTCCCCAGATGACCCTTCAGAGGAGGATACACGTGTTAAGTTGCGTGTACTTTTCTTACCTTTAGATGACTTGGTAATAGATTGCACATTTTCTTTCAAGAAGTCTTGTCGTACATATTTGGTCTTGAACTGTTTTTCCGGGGCAGAAGACGTCGTGAATTTACCAGCTTTAGTTCCCGAGGTCGAGGCTTTGGGTGACAAGTGTGCAGGACTATTCTGTAAGCTGGCGGATTTGCCAGATGTTGATACCAACTTGGGTGTAGTTGCCGAAGGCTTTGGCAGCGCTTGGGCTAAAATAACCTTTTCCGCAATTGTAGCCCCGTTCATATCGCCGGTCTGTGTTGCGATTTCCCGACGCGGTACCGGTTTAGCTGCAACTGAGCTATAGGTACCGGACCTCGGGGCAGAGGGTTGGCGGAGTCGCAGGATCTTCCGGGCTTCCAAGAAGGACACCTTCTCTTTCACCCGTATCTCCTGGATCGCTCGTTCCTCTGCAAAACGGGGGCAGTCTCGGGAACAAGATGGGTGTTCCCCGTTACAGTTCACACACGATGGAGCTGAAGCACAGGCCCCATCGTGGGAGATGTCACCGCAGTGGACGCAGGTGGACTTGCCGGTACACAACTCACTAGTGTGACCAAAACGTTGGCATTTAAAGCACCTCAGCGTATTGGGTATATAAGGCCTAACTTCGAGCTTCATACCCTGCTCTAATCTTTTGAGGCAGTTCAACCCGATCAAAAGTAAGAAACAGGGTACGAGTAGGCAGGAATTCACCGTTGATCTTACGTTGTACCCGATAAACAGCTGAGACACCCTGAGTCGCAAGATTTTCTTGGATATCCTCAATGGACAAACCGTCCAACGCGCGGGTTGTTAGTACACCGCGGGAGGAGTTCAGCGACTTGTGCACCTCGACCTTCACTGGATAGCTGGCTAACATCGTGGCTTTAAGTATTCTTGCAGCTTGCGAGGCAGAGTTGGCTTCGACAAGAAGTGTACCATTGCGAGCTCGAACGCAGGATTTAACAGGACCAGCAATGGCATCGAGACCCTGTTGGATAGTAAAAGGGCTCACCGTAAGGAACTTCTTACCTTCCTCTGTCCTATGAATAACCAAGTAGCGAGGACCACATGACTCGACTACTTCCTTTCCAACGTCTTTATTAAGGGGGTTTTTGTTTTGGTGCCATAGAAAAAATGGTATAAATTCATCCCCCAGTGTTCCCCACCCACCATGGAGCCCAACGAGGGGTCACCCCACTGGGGTGACAGGGCTACACAGGGGATATAGCGGGCTCGCCGTCCCACTCACCCTGGAGTATGGTGTAATACCTAGTCCTGGCCGATTGACTAGGGGTGGGTTAGTCCCTAGCCTCCCGTTTAGGCAAATCAGAAACCAAAGCGGTGTATTAGGCTGCGCACCCTCCCCAGTTACTGAAAGACAGCAGCCCAGGCTCAGGTACGCAACCCTCAACCAACCAGGATATTCCTTTTCACCGACACGGGACTCCACGCACGGCCTACACGTGGGTGAGCATTTTAACCTACTGACTCCCTCACCACTCTGAGGTTGCCCACAGAGGGAGTCAAGGTGGCTCGGGACCCCGGGTGCGCCTAACCCGTACCTACCGTAGTAGGCCCCTGGGGGGTCCTGCTGGAACTCTGGTGAAACATTTGACGTGGCGAACACTGTAGGAAGTGCTTTTGCTTTGGTGTCTAGTTCAGACAATCATTCCCCTGAGTTTCTTACAGTTAAGGCTCAGGTGGAATTGCAAGGATTCTTTTTTCTGTCTAGAAGCCTTAAGGATTATAATCGCTTTTTCCTCATGGCGGAGCTGGATAATGCATTTTCATCGTCTTGACTCTGCATCAGGACCAGATAGAATCACATTCAAATGTTGAATGATCTCTCCCGTGATGGCAAGGCTTTCCTCCTCGAGGTCTATAATCGTATCTGGGTGTACACAGCTTTTCCCGACAAGTGGCATTCTTAAACCTGGAAAGGACCGCCATCTTCCTTCCAGCTATCGTCCTATTTCCCTCATCAGTTGCGTTTGCAAGGTGATGGAACAAATGATCAATGGACAATTGGAGTGGTGGCTAGAATCACAGAATTTACTGACAAACCACCAGTACGGTTTTCGAAGGCGTAGTTCAGCGGTTGACCATCTTTTTGCCTATCGACGCAGATAGTAGACGGCTTTCTCAAGATCTGTCAAATAACCGCGATGTTCTCTGACCTCGAAAAAGCTTATGACACGTGTAGGCGAGCAGGTATCTTAAGTTCCCTCCACAACTGGAGTATACGTGAGCAGTTACCATTGTTCATTGAAGAGTTTATGAGCGACCGGGTTTTTCGAGTAAGGTTCGGCTCGGTTTTTTTCTCATTCTTTTATTCAAGAAAACAGATTTCCATAGGTTTCTGTACTAAGCGTGACGCTGTTTGCTATAGCAATTAATTTTATATCACAAATTGTTTCCTTAGGGGTCTCGTCCTACTTATTCATAGATGATATTCCCATCCTTTGTACTTCTCTGCATATGCCGTTTCTGGAACGCCGTCTTTATGAGTGTTTGGATAATCTCTCTGCTTGGAGCTTGGACAATGGCTTTCGCTTTTCAACTGAGGAGTTCCCCTGTGTTAACTTCTGGCGCCGTAACTGGCGAATAGCACCCACTCTCCGACTCGGGCCAGATCTATTTACATACGCAGATCAGGCGAGATTCCTTGGTTTGGTGTTCGATCGCAAACTTTGCTGTTGACTACACATACCACAGCTGAAAACGAGATGTACAACAATCTCAACACTTTACGGATACTAGGTGGCAAAACTTGTGAAGCGGATCAGGCAATATTGCTGCGCTTTCACCTTCTACTTATCCGGTCAATGTTGAACGACGAGTGCACTGTTTACTCTTCAGCACGACCATCCGTGCTCAGAAAATTAGACGCGGTCCTGAACCAGGGATCCGTGTGACGGTCGGAGTTTTCCCGACCAGCCTGGTTGTTAGCCTCTACGCCTTATGTGTAGAACCCCCTCTGCGGTGTCCACGAGGTTTACTGTTGAGTAGTTATGGCTGTGAACTGCGGTGCATGCCTTCCCATCCAACGTTTATCCCATTTTTCAATACCGAGCTGGATGTACGGTATAGAAACCTGTCTCTCAGTCCCAGGCCTGCAGGTTTCCTTATCCGTGAGCTTCTTCGGTCAGATCATATTGCCCTGTCTCGTATGTTCTCCAAGGGGGAGAGAGTGAACCCACCTAGATTACCCATTACATCCCACTTCGATCTCGGGATGGTGGCTTTTGGGGACTGTACTATGCCCGTGTCTAGTATCTGTATTTGGTTTTAGAATTTTCCGCAAATTACATTAACTGTATTTGTATACATACTGATGGCAGTAAGTGCTCCGACGGTGTTGGGTGTGGCTTTGTTACTGGAACCACCTCTTTAATTTTGGTTTGCATAGTGGGACATCCATTTACTCTGCAGAGCTCTATGCCATATATCGCCCCGTTTTCTTTGTTCGCCGTCGAAATCTAAATGACTGCCTAAATATTGAGCTGTTGCTTCATTGTGCTTCAGTTCATTCGTGAGCTATACAACTACCATCCTATCGTGCAGGGTATTCAGGATACGCTCCACATTTTGCACGTGTCAGGTGTTAATGTGGACAGCACTTTGATTCCTGGTCACATTGGATTCCCGGGGAATGAACTGGCGGATTTGGCAGTGAAGACGGCAGCCGCGGAACCCAGTCCTGTGATTCCTAACGTTACACCATTAGACTTCAAGCTTGTTTTGCGGAGATCGGTACTTTCATGCTGGCATGCAGAGTGGTTGGCTCTCCGTGTCAAAAATTTCTGAGAAGTGAAGGACCTTCCTGTAAGCTGGGCAGGCTCCTCTCTTTTATTCCGTTGAGAGGAGGAGAATTTAGCTCGCTTACGATTCGGCCAGTGCCATTTTAATCACAGCTACATTTTTAAGAGAGAGTCAGCTTCTATCTGTGCAGCGCCATTGTATGTCCGACATATCTTGGTGGATTGCGCTTCTTTAGGACAACCAAACGCCACTCTCCAACGGCCGGCCAACATTTCGAACATCTTGGCAGATGATACTGGAGCAATATCTCAGGATTTTAAATTTTTATCCCAGCTTCCGTTTCCATTAAGGATATGATTTTATTCTGATGATGAAGAATGGGGTGTAAGAGCGCTCAACTGCTAGCTTATCAGCGATCTTAACATAAAACTTGGGAGTTAAAACACCTTAGCTAAAAGTATGCTAAAGGGTATCTCAATCAAAAGAGATAAAATTTAGATAAAATCTATATAAACAACTAAAACTGAGAGAAAATAACTATCTAGCCCTGAATCCAGAGTCGGTGTAAAAACGATAACACAAAAACTCCTAAAACAACAGGGAACATAAAACAATGGTGACTAAAGCTTCAAGGATGATAAAAATTGCAAATACCTCACGTATCCCTCCAGTATCTGCACCAAATCGATAAAATCAAAATAAAACTAATACCTACGGCGTATGTCAAATTTAAAAACTGTCTCCACCGCTCCAGGAACTTTGGCCAGAACCTGCGGAAGCCTGGCCGGCAATCGTAGAGTGACCCTTAGTGGTGCTAGACGAGCACACAAGTACGTGTCGGACTAAAAGCGCTTCGCCACAGAGCGGGCAGACAGGTGGAGGTTTTCTCTGAAATAAGAGGATATGACTAAAAATACAGTGAACTATACGCAATCTTCCTCGCAATGAGGGAGACGTGAGTAAGTCACCCAATGGATAGGGAGCTGCTTCACCTCCCGAAGTTTGTTATCGCGAAGAGTTGACCAATCTCCATGCCAGCTCGAAATTACGGCTCTGCGGACAAGTCTAAAATCTTCGGCCGTGACAAAGTTAATGCTAACACTGGGCGAAGATGATGCCTTCTTTGCCGCCAAATCCGCCAGTTCATTCCCCTGCACGCCAAAGGGTTCAGGAACTCAGGCGCACGACATTTATACCCGAAGTGTGCAAAATGTGGAGGTAGTCCTGAATGCGCTGTACTAGAGGATGGTAAACGTACAGCTCACAAAGACTCTGAAGTGCACTAACTTAATCACTCACAATAAGCCAGTCACCCAAGTCTGGATGGCAAATATATAAAACGGCTCGGTAAATGGCATACAATTCTGATGAATAAATGGATGTGCTACTCAGCAAACGCAAAGTAAAGGGATCGTTTCGAGTGACAAAGGCTCATCCAACTCCATCGGCACACTTACTGCCATCGGTGGATGCACCCTCTCCCCCTTGGGAAAATTTTAGGCATTTATAGACTTGCGTTCGAAGCAGCTCCCGGCAACGAAATCCTTCAGGTCTTGGACTACATAAGAGGTTTCAATAACGATTGTCAAATCCGGAATCAAAAAAGGGAGTAAACGATGGATGCGCAGGTATGCACTTCAAGTACAGCCATAGTTAGATAGAACATCCCGCCTAAAACGCAGAGGGGGCTCGTCAGATTCGGCATACAGGTTCACAACTGTGCTAGTTGGAAACGTTCCAACAGCCACCCGGATGCCCCCATTGTGGACAATATCCAACTTTCTCAGCACAGACGGGCGTGTTGAGGCATAAACAATACATTCATAGTTTAACTTTGATCGGATCAGTGCACAATAAAAACGTACTGTCCGATATGCTCCCCAAGATTTGCCGCTTAGTATCCGTAAAATATTCAGAGAACGGTCACACCGCGCTTTAAGTTGTGCTACAGATTCCCATCGAATATCAACCCCAGGAATCTCACCTCATCTGCGAAGGGAAGTATATCTGGCCCGAGATGAAAAGAAGGTGAAGATCGCTACCTTCGGCGCCAGAAATTAACGCAGCCTCTCTTCTCAGGTGAGATACGAAAGCCGTTTCTGGAGCTCCAATCATAAAGATTGTCCAGACACCGTTGGAGACGGCGTTCCAAAAACAGCGTACGCTGAGAAGTACAGAAGATGGCAATGTCGTCACAGAATAAAACAAGAAGAGACACCTGCGGGAACACAGAGCGAGGTGGAATTTATCGCTATAGCAAACAGCGTCACGCTGAGTAATGAGCCCTACGGCACTCCGTTCTCTTGAATAAAATAATTAGAAAAAAACACAGCCGACCATTAGTCGGAAAGCCTCGTCCCACATAAACATCGAATGAACAACGGTAAGCGTCACGTACATTCCAGCTGTGGATGGAGCGTAAAATCCCTGCCCGCAGGCACGTATCATAAGCCTTCTCGAGGTCAAAAAAATGTCAACTTCAAGATCTGAGTTGACTGCGAGACAAGGTGGTCAGTTGCCGAAAGACGGCGTCTAAAACCACACTGGATATTTTTCAGAAGGTTGTGGAATTCCAGCCACCACAACCGTCTATTGAGCCTTAGTTCCATCACCTTGCATATGCAGCTGGCGAGGGAAATAGGACGGTAACTGGAAGGAAGATGGCGGTCCTTTCCAGGTTTAAGAATGGGTATAATGGTGGCCTCCCGCAACTTGTCTGGAAAAGAAGCTTCAACCCAGACACGGTTATAGACCTGGAGTAGGAAAACCTTACCATCATGAGAGAGATGTTGCAGCATTTTGACGTTGATACCATCTGGTCCTGGTGCAGCGTGTCGCAAAGCCGAAAGTGCATTGTCTAGCTCTGCCATGATTAAAAGACGGTTATAATCTTCAAGGTTCCCAGAACGAAAGATTCCACCGGAGGCTTAACTGTAAGAAAGTCTGAAATAATT
Organism: Hymenopus coronatus; assembly: GCA_030762935.1. NCBI lineage: Eukaryota > Metazoa > Arthropoda > Insecta > Mantodea > Hymenopodidae > Hymenopus > Hymenopus coronatus. The sequence continues at coordinate 83,981,850 of CM060883.1, forward strand.
GTCTGAGCTAGACACTTGAGCGAATGCACTGCCTAAGGTGTACGCCTCGTCAGACGTATCAACAGCTCCGGCAGGTGTTTTGAGACCGGCGATAGGCATTTGAGTCGATTTTCCGACCACAAGCCGTAACTTATCCATTACGACAGAGGAAGGTGTATGTCGGTTAAAATATCCTACAAAATTACTCCAACAAATCTTTTTGCTATCCCTCATAATGTGTCTAGATTTGGCACGCAGTTATTTATATTGTATTAGATTATCTAACGTAGGACGACGTTGGAAGACCACGAGAGCAGTCTGCGAGCACGAACACAATTTCGGCTGTCATGAGTCCACCAGGGTACTTAACAGCGACGGGTTTTGCAAGTCGAACGTGGCATGGGTTGCTCAGCAGCGGAAAGAATTGCCTCTGTGAGATGGTCGACTAAATAGTTCACAGAGATATGCTCATAGGAGTTGAAATTAGACAAGCGGGAATACAGGTCCCAGTTGGCGTGATCTAAGCGAAATCTAGGTAAGCGAGTGGAACATGCAGCGTGTGTCTAGAGACTAATAAGACAGGAAAGTGGTCACTAGAGTGCAAATCAAAGACGTTATTCCAGGATAAGCAGAACGCTAACTGTTGTGAACAAGTCGGTATGTCAAGTTGTGAAAAACTGTGAAAGGCGTCAGAAAGAAAGTTTGGCGCTCCGGTGTTCAGGAGAACAAGATTGTTAGTGTCCAAGAAGTCTGCAATTAGCTGACCTCTCACACAAGCCCGAGCAGAGCCCTAAAGTGGGTGGTGGGCATTCACGTCCCCCACCAATACAAATGGCATTGGTAGCTGGGAGACGACGTCTTCTAACTCGGTGTGCGAGAGGTCGTTAGAGGGAGGCAATTAGATACTGCAAATGGTAAATTTAGCAGATGGCAGTGTGACCTTTACAGCAACTGGCTGGAGGTCAGACTGTAAGGAGACGGAATCAGCATAAATATCATCACTGATGAGCATCATAGTGCCACCGTGTGCGGGAATACCTTGTGTTGGACTAAAATCCAACCGTACAGAAGAATAGTCCCTGAATGTAAGATTGTCTTGTGTACGAAGCTTTGTCTCTTGTAGGCAGACAACTAGAGGTTGATACGCGTGGAATAGCAGTTCAAGCTAGATGTGGTCGAATGCCGCGTATGTTTCACTGTTGGATAGCCATGGTTTATATTATGGGATAAGTTCTAAATAGACAGAAGTTTCTGCATATTGGGCGGTGCTGGTCGGTTTAGTTTGTTCTTTTTGACCGTCGGACTAACACTTTATTCAGGAGCACGATCCTACCTCTTATGTACTGTTCATTTGACAGTCGAGTCAGGAACGTCCTGTTCCATTTCCTCCACAGAGGAGGAGCCTTTACCAATAGAGAACCTCTTCGAGTATCTCGAACCAATTTGAGGTACTCATCGGTGAAGATGGACGTCGCCGATCGGAGCTCCTCCCATAATATTCCTCCGAAGAGGATCTGCGGGGAGAGTGACGTCGACGTTTACCACCTTTGGATGTTTTGGGTGCAGTTGAAATACGCTCTTTAAGGAACTGTGTCCTAACATAGCTGGTCTTGAAAGCTTTCTGTGGTGCAGAATACTCTACGGTTTTACCGGTCTTATTGCCTGAGGTCGATGGTTGGGCTGACAATTTTCCTGGAGTATGTTTTACGATGGCGGATTTGGCAGATGGTATGCTGACGTTGACGCAGCTGTTGAGGCCTTCGTACTAGTTCTGCAATGATAATTCTTTCGGCAGTAGTGGCCCCGTTAATGTCGCAGGTTTGTGTTGTGTTCTCCCACCTCGGCACAAGTTTAGCTACAACAGATCTATAAGAACCGGAACGCGGGACAGAGGGTCCTCGAATGCGCAGGAGCTTACGGGCTCCGGAGAAGCACATTTTCTCTTTCACCCGTATATTCTGAATCGCTCTCTTATCAAAACGGGGGCAATCTCGGGAACTAGATGTGTATTCCCCGCTGCAGTTCACACAAGTTGGAGGGGTGCCGCAATCCCCGTCGAGCGAAGCGTCACCACAGGTAGAACAAGTGACTGACCAGTACAAAATTCGGTCGTATGACCAAATCGCTGCCACTTGTAAAAGCGTAAGGGGTTCGGAATGTACGGCCTTACCTCGATAGCTTCGTACCCTGCCTTAATCCTTTGAGGGAGTTCTACCCGGTCAAAGGTAAGAAAGAGGGCATGGGTAAATTCGAACTCAACATGCACTTTCCGTTGAACCCTATAGACGGATGATACGCCTTGGTCTGCCATATCTTCTTGAAGGTAAACATTGGACATACCGTCCAAGTTGCGGGTAGTGATAACGCCACGTGAGGAGTTCAAAGTCTTGTGCTTTTCCACCTTAACTGGGTAGGTGCCTAATCTTTTTGCTCGAAGAATATTTGCTGCCTGGGACGCTGAAATTGCCTCAACCAGGAGAGTAATATTTCGAGCTCTAACGCAAGATTTAACCGGGCCAGCGATGTTGTCTAATGCCTTTTGAATGTCGAAATGGCTCACAGGCGAAATTTCCTTCCTTCCTTCCTCTGTCCTTGATATAACTAAGATGCTAGGACCACGACATTCGACTACTTCTTTTCCACGCATATGAGATTTGGGTTTAGGTTTTTCCATAGAAATATGGTCTAAATTCTTCCTCCAGTGCTCCCCACCCACCACGGTGCCTAACGAGGGTTCACCCGACTGAGGTGACAGGGACACAGAGAGTATAACGTGCACTCACCCTGGAGTTCGGTGTATTACCTAGTCCTGTCCGATTGACTAGGTAGGTTTTGTCCCTAGGCTCCCGTTTAGGCGAAGCAGAAACCAAAGCGCCGTATTAGGTTGCCCACCCTGCTCAGTTACTGAAAAAACAGAAGCACAGGCTCAGGTACACAACCCTCAACCAGCCTGGGTGCTCCTTTCCACTGACACTGGTCTCCACGCACGGCCTACGCGTGGGTGGACATTTTAACCTACTGACTCCCTCACTACTCTAAGATTACCCACAGAGGGAGTCATAGTTGGCTCGGGACCCCGGGTGCACCTAACCTGTACCCACCATAGTAGACCCCTGGGGGGCAAGTGTCTTCAAATCGGCTATCGGCATATGGGTCGCTTTCCCGGCCACACGCCTTAAATTATCCTATTCAGAAGAGTAAGGGGTATATTGAGTAAAAGTTGCTACATAGTTGTTCCAGGGTGTCTTCTTGCTATCCTTAATAATTTTCCTAGATTGAGCACGCAGCTTTTTATATCGTATAAGATTATTGAGAGTAGGGCGCCGCTGGAAAACCCTGAGAGCACGTCTGCGAGCACGAATGGCATTCCGGCAGTCATCTGTCCACCAGGGGACAGGAAAGCGATGGGGATGTGCTGCCGAGCGCGGAATAGAAAGCCCAGACGAACAAATTTTTACCTGGATGAGGTGCTGGACAAACAATCCACCGAGTCGTGCTAGTTGTAGTCAAAAAAGGCCAAGTTGGAATAGAGGTTCCAGCTGCCTCGCTCTAAGCACCATCTAGGTAAGCTAGTGGAACATAGGTCGGGTGGTAAGAGACAAATAAGAATAGGAAAGTGGTCACTAGAATGTAAGTCAGAGATGATATCCCATTGTAAGGAAACCGCCTACTGTGGAGAAAAAGCTGATATATCCAGGTAAGAAAAACTATTGAAGGCGTCAGAAAGGAATGTACGCTCTCCGGTGAAAAGGAGAGATAGATTGATAGAATCCAAGAAATCGGCAATCTCACGCAAGACCGAGGGGAAGCCCAAAGCGTATGGTGGGCATTCACATTGCCTACCAGTAGAAAAGGTGACTAGATGGGCTATATCAGTGCGCGAGAGATCGTCAAATGGAGGTACATATATACACCAAATGGTGAAGCAAATGGAAGGTAGATTAATTCTTACAACAGTGGACTGTATGAGGGATAAAGTGGTACAGAGTCGGCGAAGACACATCTCTGATAAGAATGATAGTGCCCACATGTCCAGGGACTCCATCCGTCGGTGATATATAACACCGGACAGAAGAGTACTGCTTTATTATAAGGTGTTCTTTCGAACGGAGCTTGGTCTCTTGCAAGCAAACGACCAAAGGTTGACTCTGGTGGAGCAACAATTCAAGTTGTGGTTTGATGTGATCTAATTCCACGTATGTTGCATTGTATGATAACCATGGAATTGGTATTCGATAAGTTTTAAATGGAAACCAGTTTCTGCAAATTTGGCGGTTTAGTTGGTTTACCTTGACCGTCGGGATAACACCTTTTTTCAGGATCCTGCCGCCTATGCGCTTGCTGTCTTGCAGTGAGTGCAGAATCCTCTAGGTTCATGTCCTCCACCTGGGAGGACCCCTGACCAATTGAGAATTTCGGTTCGAGAACCTCGAGAATTCCGTGAAATTTTTCTTTCCATATATACTTTAGAAGAGGACTTTGCATTATGCTTCAGGAAGTCGGTTCGCACACAGCATTTCTTATAGGTCTTTACAGGTGCAGAATAACCTACGGCTGCAGCGATGTTTTTCCCGAGGTAGACGGTTTGGGTGACGCTATTGCAGGAGAGCTCTTCACGATGGTAGAGTTCGTGGTTGCTGAAGCCGATCTAGATGTTGTGGGCTTCGTTATTGAATTGGCAACGTTAATCCTCTTTGCAATAATGGCCCCGTTTAAATTGCCGGTTTGAGTCGCGATTTCCCGGCTCGGTACCGACTTAGCTGCAACCATGCTATAGGTATCAGAGCGCGGAACTGAGGGTTGGCGTAGGCGCAGGAGCCTACCAGCTTCGGAGATGGATACCTTCTCTCTCACCCGTATCTGCTGGATCGCTCTCTCTCTGGGGCAATTGCAGGAACTAGATGAATGTTCCCCGCTACAATTTGCACTAGATGGAACGGGCGGTGCGGCTCCACAGATAGCGCAGGTAGAATTGACAGTACAAAAGACACTTGTATGCCCAAAGCGCTGATATTTGTAACATCTGAGTGGGTTGGGTATATAGGGCCTAACCTCGATGGCTTCGTACCCTGCCTTAGCCCTTTGAGGAAGATCTACCCGATCAGAGGTAAGGAACAGGGAAGGCATGAACTTATTATTAACTTTCCTCTGAACCCTATAAACAGATGCTACATCTTAATCTGCTAGGTCTTTTTGAAGTTCCTCGTTGGACAAACCGTCTAAGGCGCGGGTGATAATAACGCTTTGCGAGGAAAGCTGTTATGGGGTACATTCCTAAAGGTTTTGCTCTAAGTATCTTCTCTGCCTGGGATACTGACAGTACTTCTACCAGGAGAGTTTATTTCCGGTCTCTAATACAGAATTTCATCGGACCATCAATTTTGCCTAAAGCCTTTTGGATACTAAAAAGGCTAACCGAAGTAAATTTCCTCGCTTTCTCTGTTCTACTCATAATCAAGTAGCAAGGACCACTGCACTCAATTACTACTTTTCCAGACCCGTTAATATTTAAAGGTTTGTGTTTTGCCATGAAAAGGCAGAATAAACGCATCCTCAACTGCTCCGCACATATCACAGAGCTCAACACGGGGTCAACTCACTGGGGTGACAGGGCTACACAGGGGATATATCAATCACGCCGTCCCACTCACCCTGGAGTTTGGTATAAAACCTAGTCCGGGCTGATTGATTAGTCTCCCGTTTAAGCGAAGCAGAAACCAAAGTGGTGTATTAAGCTGCGCACCCTCCCCAGTCACTGAAATCAGAATCCCAGGCAAAGGTACGCAGCCCTCAACCAACCAAGATAGTCCTTTCCACTGACATGGGTCTCCACGCACGGCCTACACGTAGGTGGGCATTTTAATTTACTGACTCCCTCACCACTCTGAGGTTGCCCACAGAGGGAGTCAAGGTTCGCTCGAGACCCCGGATGCCCCTAACCCGTACCTTCAGTAGTAGGCCCCTGGGGGGACGAAGAGGTATTAAGTAGTTCTACAACATTTCACACTTTCATGTAGTGTGCATTTCCTTTAGTTGCGTAGTACGACGAACTTACATTGCATGTGTTAATCCTGTTTCCACTCTCACTACATATAATGCTGCTATCTATCACATAGCGCTGTTCTGCTTTGAGAGTACGTAAGGATAGCTGGCATTCATTTCGAGGTAGGATCTTCAGCCATTCATCTAGTACCTTCTCCGATGTTTTATCTCCTGAAACAAAACACATTAGATACATTAGCTGATATATATTATTGTGGGTACAATACTCCATACATATTAAAATCATTACATTTTTTGAACACTGAACAATTCGAAAGAAGAGCATCAGCATATTAGATTACTACAGACGTCAACTGAAAGATGTTTTCTTTCTCCAGGAGAATAATATAATAGGCACAGTTTTGGCGTACCTGGGGTCCCGAGCCCCCACTTAGTTCCTCGATGTGGTTTCCCCTTGGTGGTGCGGGACTCTGTAAAAACAACCAGTCACGTGGAGACCACAATACCCCCTCTACGTGATATGCTATTAGCAAATTATGGTTCTGAGCTTAAGTACATGCCTGCGCATCCAAAGTTAAATACCTAAATACTTTTTTTTTCCATAGTGAGCTAGAAGGCCGTTATTGAAACTTCTCATTAAGCCCAAAGCCTGCAGGTTTTCGTTTCGGAGAGCTTCTTCAGAAGCAGATATTGAAATGCATAGCATTTTTCCTATGCACCTTGATTCCGTGCTACTACCCATGTAAATCTCGGGATGACGGCATTTGGGAGGTCTACGGTGCCTCTTTATGCCATCCCTACTTGTTTCTTATTTCACATTTTTATCACATTATATCCAAATTTGTAAATATACGGATGATAGGAAGAATCGACGTTGGATGTATCGTTTTTACTATAACCCAAACAATTTCTCTTGGTTTGCAAAGTAGCACAGTCATCTATACTCCAGACCTTAATGCTTTATACTGATTCTTTCTTTATATCCACAGTAGCAATTTGCAGAATTCGTTTATTACAAGTGATTCCCTAGTGCACTTCAGAGCATTCGCGGTTTGTACAGCTACCATCCCATCGTGCAGCGCATCCAGGTTGTCCTCCACATTTTATATGCTTCCTACGTAAATGTGGAGTGCGCATGAGTTTCTGGTCACATTGGCTTGCCTGGGAATGAACTCACAAACTGACTCTAACCACAAAACTCAGTGTAATGACTGAAGGTTAAGCTTGTTTTGCGGAGAGCGGTGTTTTAGTGCTGCCACGAAGTGTGGTCAGGTCTCCGCTGATACAATTTAAGAAGATAAGAGACTGAAGATAGCTTCCTCTGATACATATCGTGGTGAGGAGGCGATTTTGGCTCGATTGTAAATCAGTGTTGCCTGTTTAGTTGTCTTAAATTAAAGCTGTCTATTTGAACGACTCTCTAGTTGAATAATTGATCCTTTAGTTGCTATCGGAGATTTACTCCTTAAATAGTTTTAGTAGTAGTAGTAGTAGTAGTAGTAGTAGTAGTAGTAGTAGTAGTAGTAGTAGTAGTAGTAGTAGTAGTGGTGGTGGTGATAGTAGTAGTAGTAGTAGTAGTAGTAGTAGTAGTAGTAGTAGTAGTAGTAGTTGTTGTTGTTGTAGTAGAGTACTAGTAATAAAAATAATAGTAATAAAAATATTAATAATAATAATAATAATAATAATAATCACAACAACTACAATAATACAGCCAGTTGAAATGCTTTTTTTATATTTAATCATAGGTATAGAGTTGTGTTTTAGAAGCGATTTTGTCCGTTGCATTGCCTATTACATGCAATATACAAAGAGAAGATGAAAAACAATTTAGAATATATCGTCTTAATACGATATGAGCTTTCTCTGATTATTCAGCTGGTTTATTTTTTCTTCTCGTAATTTAACTCTGAGCTGTGGGTACTGTAATACTGCGTGTTCATGTTTAGTTTTTTTTAACCCTATCTCTTGAGTAAATACAGTAAAGAGATTCCAAAGCTCAAGTTCTTCAGAGTAGTTGTCTGTCATACAGAATATCTGTATTCCCGGCAATAAAAGTGCGCAGCGCGGTATTGTCTAATGTTCATAACTACTCCTCGGTGGTCGTTACTGCTTATACTGTCAAACAAAATAAACTCTCAACTTTATTGATCATTGGCGCCTCTCCTCTCAGCTCAATGTGTCCACTACTAGCTGTGTGTGCTCCATCCAAATGTTAGTGGTCTATTGCCGACTAATGACAAAATTGTTTGGTAATGACCTTTAAAAATCTGATGTGTACCATTCGCATACCTTTTTCTACACATCTGTAACTGTTGTTGAAAACCTTATGCTTCTACCTACTTCACGCTAATTGAGATAAACATTAGCAGAAATGCTTTCTTGTAAGCAGAAAGGAATTGGAACACATTAGGCTAAAATTTTTAAAGTTTTTAAAATTGATTGTCGTGTGGATAAAATCCGTTTCTACGCATTGCCAGGAGTTCACGAATTCCGGTATGTAAAAAGTTGAATCAAATAACAGGGATATCTAAAAATGGTCAGCTCTAAAAACAAATGTATATGACATAAATTGTGTGTTTTAATGTGATCTACATTTTTGTGTGGTAAGTTTCTGTTTATCTCTTACAGTTTACCAGTTACACAAAATTCAGCAGAATTCCTTCAGAATTAAATGGTTCCCAGAAAATTAAAGATATTCACTTTATTTACCACGTAAATATCTTTATTTAATATTTTAATCAAAACCGTTAGAGCCATTTCTAATGTTCCAACATTTTTCCGTATGATGATGATGATGATGATGGTGTTTAAGGGCGCTCAACTGCCGAGGTCATAAGCGCCCTTATGATTAAAACTTGGCAATAGCCAGTAAGAAAATACCAAACAAAAAAGTAAACACAAATAAAAGAGCTAACACAGTTGAAACGGAAGTAACAGAAACGTCCAGCCCTCTAACCAGAGCTGGATATAAAACTCCATCTAAAATCAACACATTAAAACCAAAAGAGTTAAAAACCACTATCACACTAAAACGTCAAGGTAAAAGAAAGTTTTGCTAAAAATTTAAAAACCCTGTCCACTGCTCTTGGGTCATCTGCCAGGACCTCAGCAAGAGAGGCCGGCATGCCCATAGATGACCGAATGTGTGCCAGGTGACCACACTCCAGCAACACATGACGAACTGTCTGTGCCTCCCCACAGAGCGCACAGACAGGAGCAGGTTCACGTTTAAAAAGGTGACTGTGAGTAAAAATACAGTGGCCAATTCTTAGCCGAGCTAGTACTACCTCCTCCCGGCGGAATAAACGAGAGGAGGTTACCCAGTTGACAGGGAGGTCCTTCACCTCTCGCAGCTTATTACCACGGAGAGCCGACCACTCCGCATGCCAAGTCGAAAAAACGGCTCTCCGTACAGCCACTCTAAAATCTTCTGCTGTTGAATGGGTAATCGTAACCCTGGGCGCTGTGACTGCCGATTTCGCTGCCAAATCCGCCGTGTCATTCCGTGGCAAGCCAACGTGTCCAGGAATCCATGCGCATTCCACATTAAAACCAGAAGCGTGCAAAATGTGGAGAACGTCCTGGATGCGCTGCACCAAAGGATGGTAATTGTACAGCTCACGAATGCTCTGAAGGGCACTAAGGGAATCACTAAGAATAAGGCAGTCACCTAATTTTCGACGTCGAATATACAGAAGGGCTTGATAAATAGCATATAGCTCGGCAGAATATATAGATGTGCGACTAGGCAAACCGTAAGCAGAAGTTGCGGTGCCAGTTACAAAGGCACATCCAACACCGTCGGGGCTCTTACTACCATCGGTGTAAATACAAATACGGCCACTGTATTTGGATAAAAATTCTAAAAAGCAACGACGAATACTATCAAGAGGCGTAACAGATTTCCCGTAGAGCGTCATCCCGAGATCGACATGGGAGGTAGCACGTAACCAAGGGGGGTGTATACTCTCTCCCTTGGATAACAGCCGAGGATTGTCAACATGGTGCTGGCGTAGAAGCTCACGGAAACGAAAACCTGCTGGCCTGGGGCTCAGAGAGCGGAGGCAGTATCGCTCGTGCAGCTCAGGGGAGAAAAACGCGTGATAAGTTGGATGCCCAGGCATACACTTCAGCCCACAGCCATAATTAGCAAGCAGGACATCACGCCGACAACGCAGAGGAGGTTCTCCCGATTCGGCGTAGAGGCTAACAACTGGGCTCGTTGGAAAAGCTCCAACGGCCACACGGATGCCCTGGTTATGGACTGTGTCTAACCTTCTGAGCACTGAAGGTCGAGCTGAAGAATACACAATGCTGCCATAGTCCAACTTCGAACGAATCACAGCACGATAAAGACGGAGCAATGTCGTCCGATCCGCACCCCAAGACTTGCCACTTAGTATCCGTAAAAGATTTAGAGAACGGTCACATCGTGCTCTAAGCTGTGCTATTTGTGGTGCCCAACAAAGTTTCCGATCGAAGATCAAACCAAGGAATCTCGCCTCGTCTGCGAAAGGAAGTAAATCTGGCCCGAGTCGAAGAGACGGCGGCATATGCCACTTACGGCGCCAGAAGTTAACGCAGACTGTCTTCTCAGCGGAGAAACGAAAACCGTGTTTCGAGCTCCATGCATAGAGATTGTCCAAACACCGCTGGAGACGGCGATCCAAAAACGGTGTACGCTGAGAAGTACAGAAGATGGCAAAGTCGTCCACGAATAAACAGGAAGAGACACCTTGAGGCACACATAGTGATATGGAATTATTGCAATAGCAAATAGTCACGCTGAGTACCGAGCCCTGCGGCACTCCGTTCTCTTGAATAAAATGGTTAGAAAAAACCGAGCCCACCCTCACTCGAAAAACGCGGTCCCGCATAAACTCCTGAATGACCAACGGTAGGAGTCCACGTATGTTCCAGTTGTGCAGAGAACGCAATATTCCCGCCCGCCAACACGTGTCGTAGGCCTTCTCGAGGTCAAAAAATATCCCAACTGTGGGGCTGTTCTTAAGAAACCCGTCCATAATCTGAGTTGACAGAGAGACAAGGTGGTCAGCAGTTGAACGTCGTCGTCGAAAGCCACACTGGATGTTCGTCAGAAGATTGTGGGATTCCAGCCACCACACCAACCGTCCATTGATCATGCGTTCCATCACCTTGCAAACGCAACTGGTGAGGGAAATAGGACGGTAACTGGAAGGAAGATGGCGGTCCTTTCCAGGTTTAAGAATGGGTATGATGGTGGCCTCCCGCCACTTGTCTGGAAAAATGCCATCAACCCAGACACGATTATAGACCTCGAGTAGGAAATCTTTGCCATCAGGAGAGAGATGTTGCAACATTTGGACGTGGATACCATCTGGACCTGGTGCTGAGTGTCGTGAAGAGGAGAGTGCATTGTCTAGCTCTGCCAGGGTGAAAAGGCGATTATAATCCTCAAGGTTGCCAGAAAGAAACGAGAATTCTTGAGATTCCACCTGGTTCTTAACTGTAAGAAACTCAGGGGAATAGTTGCCTGAGCTAGACACCTGAGCGAAAGCACTGCCTAAAGTATTCGCCACGTCAAATGTATCAACAACAGCTCCGGTAGGTGTTTTGAGACCGGCGATGGGCATATGGTTCGGTTTCCCAGCCACACGTCTTAACTTATCCCATACGACAGAGGAAGGTGTATGTCGATTAAAGGAACCCACGAATTTATTCCATGACATCTTTTTGCTATCCTTATTAACCCGCCTAGAATGTGCACGCATCCGTTTATAGTGTATCAGGTTATCCAGTGTAGGAAAACGCTGGAAAACCCGTAGAGCTCGTCTGCGAGCGCGAATAGCATCCCGACAGTCAGCGGTCCACCAAGGTACCGGAAATCGACGGCTGTAGCCAGTCGAACGCGGAATGGATTGCTCAGCAGCAGAAAGAATGGTCCCTGTAAGATGTTCGACCAAGTGGTTCACAGAGTCGTGCTCTTCGTAGCTAAATTCAGCCAAGTGGGAGTACAGTTCCCAGCTGGCGTGGTCTAGGCGCCAACTAGGTAAACGGGTGGAACATACAACGGGTGTCAAGACACTAATACGACAAGGAAAGTGGTCACTAGAATGCAAATCCGAGATGATATTCCAGCATAAGGTGACTGCCAGCTGAGGGGAACAAATTGCAATGTCAATGTGTGAAAAACTATGAAATGCGTCAGATAGAAAGGTGGGCTCTCCGGTGTTCAAGAGAGCAAGATTCTGACTATCCAAGAAGTCTTTAAGTAGCGTACCTCTCGCACAAGCCCGAGGAGAGCCCCAAAGAGGGTGATGGGCATTCACGTCGCCTACCAATAAAAAGGGTGGTGGCAACTGCGAAATGAGGTGTTCTAAGTCGCTGTGCGAGAGGTCCGCAGATGGAGGCAAATAGATACTGCAAATGGTGAATGAAGCGGAGGGTAGCTTAATGCTGACAGCAACGGACTGGATTGCAGATTGTATGGGTACGGAGTTGGCAAAAATATCATCTCGAATAAGCATCATAGTGCCCCCATGTGCCGGGACACCGTCCTCCGGGGATAAATCACATCGTACGGAGGAGTACTGCCTGATGGTAACGGTGTCCTGTGGACGGAGCTTCGTCTCTTGCAAACATACAGCCAAGGGTTCATGCTGGCGCAGCAACAAGTCAAGCTCTGGTCGATGTGGTCGAATTCCGCGTATGTTCCAATGGAGGATAGCCATTGAGTATATTATGGGATAAGTTTCAAATCGAAAGACGCTTCTGCAGATTGGGATTAGCTGGTCGGTTCAATTTGTTCTTCTTAGGCGTTGGGCTAGTACTATTTTCAGGAGCACGATCCTGCCGTTTCCGCACTGTCCCTCTGGCAGTGGCGGCAGAATCCTCCTGGTCCATCTCATCCACAAGGGAGGTCCCTTTTTCAAGAGCAGTTTTAGGTCCAAGTAGTTCGAACCGATTGGATGTGCTGATCGGCGAAGACGGCCGTCGCCGATTCACGCCCTCCTCCCCAGATGACCCTTCAGAGGAGGATACACGTGTGGAGTTGCGTGAACTTTTCTTACCTTTAGATGACTTGGTAATAGATTGCACATTCTCTTTCAAGAAGTCTTGTCGTACATACTTGGTCTTAAACTGTTTTTCCGGGGCAGAAGACGTCGTGAATTTACCAACTTTAGTTCCAGAGGTCGAGGCTTTCGGTGACAACTGTGCAGGACTATTCTGTAAGCTAGCGGATTTGGCAGATGTTGATACCAACTTGGGTGTAGGTGCCGAAGGCTTTGGCAGCGCTTGGGCTAAAATAACCTTTTCCGCAATTGTAGCCCCGTTCATATCGCCGGTCTGTGTTGCGATTTCCCGACGCGGTACCGGTTTAGCTGCAACTGAGCTATAGGTACCGGACCTCGGGGCAGAGGGTTGGCGGAGTCGCAGGAGCTTCCGGGCTTCCAAGACGGACACCTTCTCTTTCACCCGTATCTCCTGGATCGCTCGTTCCTCTGCAAAACGGGGGCAGTCTCGGGAACTAGATGGGTGTTCCCCGTTACAGTTCACACACGATGGAGCTGAAGCACAAGCCCCATCGTGGGAGATGTCACCGCAGTGGACGCAGGTGGACTTGCCGGTACACAACTCACTAGTGTGACCAAAACGTTGGCATTTAAAGCACCTCAGCGGATTGGGTATATAAGGCCTAACTTCGATGGCTTCATACCCTGCCCTAATCTTTTGAGGTAGATCAACCCGATCAAAAGTAAGAAACAGGGTACGAGTAGGCAGGAATTCACCGTTGATCTTACGTTGTACCCGATAAACAGCTGAGACACCCTGAGTCGCAAGATTTTCTTGGATCTCCTCAATGGACAAACCGTCCAACGCGCGGGTTGTTATTACACCGCGGGAGGAGTTCAGCGACTTGTGCACCTCGACCTTCACTGGATAGCTGGCTAACATGGTGGCTTTAAGTATTCTTGCAGCTTGCGAGGCGGAGTTGGCTTCGACAAGAAGTGTACCATTGCGAGCTCGAACGCAGGATTTAACAGGACCAGCAATGGCATCGAGACCCTTTTGGATAGTAAAAGGGCTCACCGTAAGGAACTTCTTACCTTCATCTGTCCTATGGATAACCAAGTAGCGAGGACCACATGACTCGACTACTTCCTTTCCAACGTCTTTATTTGAAATCGGGGGTTTAAGTTTTGGTGCAATAAAAAAAATTGTATAAATTCATCCCCCAGTGCTCCCCACCCACCACGGAGCCCAACGAGGGGTCACCCCACTGGGGTGACAGGGCTACACAGGGGATATAGCGGGCTCGCCGTCCCACTCACCCTGGAGTTCGGTGTAATACCTAGTCCTGGCCGATTGACTAGGGGTGGGTTAGTCCCTAGCCTCCCGTTTAGGCAAATCAGAAACCAAAGCGGTGTATTAGACTGCGCACCCTCCCCAGTTACTGAAAGACAGAAGCCCAGGCTCAGGTACGCAACCCTCAACCAACCAGGATATTCCTTTTCACCGACACGGGTCTCCACGCACGGCCTACACGTGGGTGGGCATTTTGACCTACTGACTCCCTCACCACTCTGAGGTTGCCCACAGAGGGAGTCAAGGTGGCTCGGGACCCCGGGTGCGCCTAACCCGTACCTACCGTAGTAGGCCACTGGGGGGATTTTTCCGTATGAAGGGTAGTTGGGAGTGGGGTGATTTTCTTGAAAATCTTCATGTCACATCCTTGGAAAATACTAAACTTGGTTTGGTATTTGGGGGACTTTGCTTTTTTGAGCTATGCTGGCCACAGACAGACAGACACACACACACACACACACACACACACACACACACAGATAAACGTATACATATACAGACACACACGGACATTTTTTCAAACTGCTGTTGTTGGATTCAGGGAGCCCTAAAACATTTTTTCGGCGCAATTTCGGTATCGAATTTTTGGGAGCATTACAACACCTTCTCTATACAATATGTACATGGTACGTGTAGAGAAAGTAGAAAGTAAACAATAATAGCATTTATAGTAATTACTATGATTATTATATATTATTATAGTAAATTACGTGTATGAAATTCTTAACGGTTTAGCATTAAAGTCCTAAGCAATGCTTGCAGTTACTATCATACGAAATGATACATAGTTACCTAAAGGTGCAAAGCTCCATGCGGTTGCCAGACACCTCACGTTGTCGTACATGCTGTTGGGTTCAGGAAGGCAGATAGCTCCAACGCTTTTAGTACGTTCAAGAGGTTCATCCAGAATGATAAGCGCCACATTGTACACTAATGTCAGCGAGCTGAAGTAAGGATGTACAATGATTCTTGAAGACGTCCTTTCCTGGATATCGGCATTTTCGGGGCCTCCGGTGCGCACGGCTATTTCTAGCTGTTTCTCTCTAGAATAAACAATTAAACAAATCAAACTCGTTCAGAAATTTCATTAATAACTTAATTTCATGACTAAAGTTGCCCTAAATTCTTTAGGTTGCCCCTAAGTAAATATTCATATAATACAGAAAGAGACATAACTAAATAATAACGAAAGTTACCAACACACAACTTTAATTACAAAGTTACAGTAGAAACGAGGCACTAATAACATAACTCGGTAAAAACTAAAACCCAGAGATAAAATTAAACCCTACTGTACATCCCGCAGCGGCGGAAAAAATTAAAAACTGCGTCACAAGATATAGGGTTGTCCCCCAGGGATGTCAGTAGGAAGACACAGAGATGCACGCAGCACAGTATAAAGGTGGTACTCCAATAAAAAGTGACCCGCCGTCAATGTCTCGTTACACGAAGCACATTGAGGTGCGGGTTCCCCACGCAAAAAATGCTGGTGGCTAAAACGGCAATACCAGATACGCAGTCGCGCTAAACCAACTCATCGAGGCGACATGCACGCCAGGGACTTGACCGTCCTCAGTTTGTTGTCACGCACCCCGGACCATTCCGCGAACCAGCGCGAAAGAATGGCCCGGCGCAGGTGAAAACGAACATCACCTGGAGGAACGGTAGTGCTAAAACCATGAGGCAATAAAACCGCAGAGTTGGCAGCTGTGTCCGCTTGTTCGTTTCCGCTCACACCTAGGTGACCAGGAACCCAAACAAACGACATGCTGACGCCAGCGTCAGCGAGCGATTTCAGGCGATCCTGTGTGCGCTGTATCAACGGATGGCATGGATACAGCTCATGCAGGGCCTGTAGTGCACTGAGGGCATCGCTACAAATAACAAACTGCCTTAAATCCTGTCCCCGGATAAAAAGAAGAGCCTGATAGGTACTAAAAAGTTCGGCGGTAAAAATCGAACATTGCCCAAAAAGATGAAAGGTATAACTCCACGAATTAAAAACGAAAGCACATCCGACACCACGGTCTTCCTTGGAACCATCCGTATAAATAAAACAATGGTTGGGAAACTTGGCCTGAAGCTCTAAAAATGCGGAGCGGAAGACTGAAGGTGGAGTCGTTGATTAAGGCATGGATGCCAACCCAAGGTGCTACTGGGTGTCATAACGTAACCAAGGTGGTAGGCGAACATCCAAGAGCCGAAAAATCAGGCGAAAACGAACTCCTGCGGGAAGCAAGGCAACCGCGCTGACAGCATATTGACGGTCAAGAGACTCGTCAAAGAATAACTTGAAAGACGGGTGATTTGGCAAGGCAAAGCGGCGGGTAGCATACCTGCAAAGAAGCAGATCACGCCTATGAGACAGCGGATGCTCAGCAGCCTCCGCAGACAAACTAATAACTGGGCTAGTCGGAAACGCACCCAGCGCCAGACGAATACCGCGATGGTGGATTGGGTTTAAACGTCGTAAAACCGAAGGACAAGCCGAAGAGTATACAAGGCACTCGTAATCAAGTTTAGAGCGAAGAAGCGAACGGTAAAGCTGTCATAACACGGTGCGATCTGCTCCCCAGGATGTGCCACATAAAACACGTAAAATATTAAGTGCACGATTACATCTAGCCTTCACAGAAGAGGCATGGGATGACCAGCTAAGCTTCCTGTCGAATATCAGGCCAAGAAACATCATAGTTTCGGCGAAAGGCAGCGGTTCGAACCCAAGATGTAGAGAAGGCGGTTCGTAAGGTTTCCGACGCCAGAAGTTGACACAAACTGTCTTCTCGGAAGAAAAACGGAAGCCAAATGCAACACTCCAAGTATGTAGACGGTCAAGACATGCTTGTAGGCGACGCTCCAAAAGGCACGTGCGCCGAGAACTGCAAAAACTGCAAAATCGTCCACAAATAAGGAGGAGGAGATACCAACAGGAACACATTCGACAATGGGATTGATGGCAACAGCGAAGAGAGTGACCCTTGAGGTACTCCGTTCTCCTGACTAAAAACATGAGAGCAAACAGAGCCCACACGCACACGAAACACCCGGTCCTTCATGAACTCCCGGAGGAAAACTGGAAGACGACAACGGCAGCCACAACTATACAACATACGCCCTCCAGCAAGTGTCATAAGCTTTCTCCAGATAGAAAAATACGGCCACAGTATGACACTTCCGAAGAAAACCATTCACGATGTGAGTCGACAGGGATACAAAGTGGTCAGTCGTGGAGCGGTATCGGCAAAAGCCGCACCGTATGTTGCACAGAAGTTTCTCGGACTCGAGCAACCATCGTAACCGTCCATTGGTCATACGCTCCATCACCTTACAAACCGCAATGGTGAGGGAGATAGGACGGTAACTGGGAGGAAGACTACGGTCCTTCCCCGGTTTTAAGATGGGAACAATGCTGGCTTCGCGCCAAGCTGTCGGAAATTCACCCTCACGCCTAACGAGGTTGTACAGGTTCAGGTGATGTTGCTTATTGTCAGAAGAGAGGTTCTGTAGCATGGCGATATGGTTACCATCGGGTCCTGGAGCGGAGTGTCGAGAGGACGCTAAACAGGCATCCAGCTCCCGCATGCTAAAATCCGAGTTATAGCACTCGGCATCCAAGGACCGGAAAGAGAGACCCTGAGACTCTATGTTCGCCTTGATGGCACGAAACGCTGGGTGATAATTAAGCGGAGATGGACGCAGTTGTGAATGTGCTACCAAGGGTGTCTTGTATAGCAACCGGATCAACGACGGTGCCAGTACCCACGAGAAGCCCAGGTATGCTTGCCGGCAACCGGTGGAGCTCCTCCCACACAACAGATGAAAGTGTTTGCGAGTGAATGTTTCACAAACGAAACCCAGAAGCCCGTTTGCTATCTCGAATAATGCAGCGTGCCCGGGCGCGTTTTTTTAAAATTGATCAAATGCTCCAAAGTAGGGTGATGGCAAAATACCCGAAGAGTCCTCCTACGAGCATGAATAGCATCGCGGCATTCGGTAGTCCACCAAGAAACTGGTAAGCGTCTAGGGTAGGAAGACGACCGCGGGATGGACTCCTGGACAGCAGAGGTCACGATAGCGTTGAAATGTTCGACCATGTGTTCAACGTAGTCGAACAGACGGTCGCTGAAAACAGCCGGAGCGGAGAAAAGAGCCCAATTCGACTTAGAGAGCTGCCAAGAATTCGCATGCGAGGAGGAAATGTAGTGTGATAGCAGAGTAATGATACAAGGGCAATGATCACTGGAATGAGTGTCTGATAATACGTTAAACTGAAAACGGTGAGCAAGCTGTGCAGAGCAAACAGAGAGGTCCAGGTGGGATAGCGTGGC
The DNA here is from genome assembly GCA_030762935.1 of Hymenopus coronatus. Classification (NCBI taxonomy): domain Eukaryota; kingdom Metazoa; phylum Arthropoda; class Insecta; order Mantodea; family Hymenopodidae; genus Hymenopus; species Hymenopus coronatus. Next base: position 84,000,509 of record CM060883.1, read on the forward strand.
AGAAGAATCGGAAATGAAAGTAGGTTCACCGATGTTCAGAACAGAGAGACTAGATTGAACAAAAAGGTCAGCAAGAATAGTTCCCCGCGCGCAGGCCCTAGGAGAACCCTATAGGGGATGGTGGGCATTAAAATAACCCAGCAGAAGAAAAGGTGCTGGGAGCTGTGACAAGAGATGGAGCATGTCAGCAGCGCAGAGGATAGTTGAAGGTGGAACGTAGACATTACATATGGTAAAGCAGTAACCAGGAAGGGTAAGTCGGGTAGCAACAGCTTGCAAGGTAGCAGTTAGCGAGACTGGCTGACCACAGATGTTATTGCGCGTGAGGATCATAACACCCCCATGAGCAGCAGAGCCATCCTCCGGTGTAACATCAAACCGCATGAGAAGATATTGGTGCAAGGCAAATGCATAATGGGAGCGAAGCTTTGTCTCCTGCAAACACAGAACCAGAGGGTTATAGGACCGTAGTAACAGCTGCAATTCTGCCCTATGGGTACGGACACCGCGGATATTCCACGCCTTCCGCTGCTGTTCCGGATGCGGAAGATCCCCTATGGCTCGTAGAACGAGAACGGGACTTGGAAGGTTTATCAGTGGCCTTGAGTTTCTTACGACTGCGCTCATGAGGAGCAGCGACAGATGGTGTCGGTCTCACTAGCGGCTTACGTGCAGGTTCTGGAGAGATAGAACTTGTTGCAGTGGATGGTGTGAATGTTGAAGACTGCGAGGTTGTTGTGGTCGGCGTCTGTTCTTTTTGAGTACACGCGTCGGCTACAGGCACGATTTGTAGTGTCATTGAAGAAACAGGAGTGCGGCGGAGCGCTGAGGCGTAGCCTGAGATGGTCGCAGGCTGCAGATATTTGGAAGCGACGCTTGGCTTCCGGAAAAGTCAGGCGTTCCTTTACTCGTAGCTCCTGGATGGGCTTTTCCACGAGAAAACGTGGGCTTTGCCGGGAGATAGATGTATGGTTCCCTTTACAATGGACGAAACAACGGCCTCGAGCACAAGCAGTTTCACCATGGGCAGCTTGGCCGCAACGTTCACAGGTAGCGTCGAAGGTGCACCAGGTTTGCGTGTGCCAAACCGTTGGCACTGAAAACAGTGGATTGGGTTCGGCACATACGGTCGCACAGAGACGCGTTCATATCCACAATACAGGTTGTCGGGTAGTGTGGTGCCCTTAAAAGTCAGAATTGCCGTAAGCAAAGCCACTGGTTCACCATCTCGTTTGCCGAGCAGACGGTACGCTTGGCATACACCCTGGTCAGATAAATTGGTGACAATATCTGCTTCGGAAAGACCCTCTAAACAAGAGGTAGTTACGAAGCCTCTACAGGTGTTCAAAGTCTTGAACGGGGCCACCTTTATGGGCTAGAAACTCATCAAGCTGGCCTTCCGGAGTTTCTTGGACTGGTCTTCCGTCTTCGTTTCAATCAAAAGCATACCGTCTCGCGTTCGGGTGGCATTGGTCACTTTACCGCATTTCCTGTCAATCTCGTGTTGTATGTAAAACGGACTGATATTTCGCATAGTTTTCTTTTCGCAGGCCAAGGTCACAACTATAAAGCGGTCCAAAGAAGAGGTTTTGTGCGGGGAAAACCTTATGGAAAGACCCCCTTCCGGTATCGTCGACGTCAGTCTGCCATCCGGGGTAGAGAGAAAAGACACCAAAATACTTTCCGGTGTGTGCCGCCTGGCAGACCCCTGCCAGACCGATCTCAAGGAATACCTCAGAAGGAGGAACCCTCCATCCACCACTGCTGGTCCTTAACCACCTGTGGCTCCCCACTTTAGGCCATGCTGCGTAATAAAGCAGAAATGGATTCAGGGGACTTGTGGTTGATTACACCGGGTTTCCGTTAGCGGTAACACGACCGGTCCGTAATTCTAACCCAATGAGCAGCGTTCGTCGGGAAATGAAAACGGACCGGGCCCCCAAGGAAGCTACGTGGGTGTACATAACGGATGGACGGACTCCGCTCCCAAGGCTTACACATAGGGGCAGTAGGAGGGTCCCACTCAACCTTCACGCCTGAGACCTCCGAAGAGCACACATGTTGGAAGCCGCGCTGGAACCGTGGGATAGGAACCATGGAGATAGGATAAAGATCCCTGTTGGTGAGGCAGGAGTTAATAAATCTAAAGCCTTAAAACTAAATATGTAAAGAATGAGCCTAGAAGGGGAAGAAGAGGCGAGTAATTTCGCTCCCACAATAAGCCACAAACAAATAGGCACAAACACAAAACGTGGCTCAGTTGGTGGCGATGGGAATAATGAGATGGCGGCGGGTGGCTCGGGTACCCCCGGGTGCGCCAAACCGGTACCTAACGTAGTAGGCCCCTGGGGGGGGGGTATGGAATACATCACATTGATTGATATGCTTCAATAATGCCCTTTTTTGATAATTTCCAGAAAAAGTTTACTTCCTATAACTAAAGGCAATCTCTTGCCAATTCTTTATTACTTTCTCTTCACGTACTATGTACATAGCCTGTAGAGAAGGTATTGTGTTTCACACAAAAATTTGACACCGAGATTTCACTGGAAATACATGTTTTGGAACTCCCGGAATCCAAGAAAAAATTTTCAGAAAAATGTCCGTATGTATGTCTGTGTGTGTTTATGTGAGTGTCTCTGTGTATGTGTGTGCAGGGGGGGCAGCATAGTCCAAAAACGATAAGACCTTTAAATACCAAACTTCGTATTTAAGTTTGGCATATTCCAAGTATGTGACACGAATGTTGTAATTCCAACTGCCATTTGCATGGAACATTTTTCGAAACTTGATTTTCTCAAAAACGGTTCTAATGAATTTTTAATTAAAATACCTTATGTTTAAGATATTTTATGACAAACGAAATTTATACCCTCAATTTTCTGGAAATAGCCTCTGGAGACCTCTTTATTCTGGATGACTTTTGTATAACTGGCAAACCGTAAGACATATATAAAAACTTACTACACAAAAATATAGACCTCATTAATGCCCACAATTTATGTTACATATATTTTTGTAGAGTTAATCGTTTTCGAGTTATTCTGGATAATCGTGTTCAATTTTAGCCAGTTAATTTCTTCTCAAACGGGAAGATATAGTTCTTCTCGCTTGAGTACACCTGGAAAGCAAAGAGATTAGAATTTCAATTGTTTCACATAGTGACCGCGCCTTATACCACAAGATTATCACTTTATCCTGTGGATTTTATTTTTTTTTACTTACAACGAGAGAGTAATAAGACTAATTCTGCTTATGTTTATCTTGATTAGCTCGATGTCGGTAACAGATTAATCATTTGAATAAAAATTAGTTTTGTCTAATAGCTAGAGGATATCATGTAAACGGAACACACTGGTGTTTCTTTTTCCGCTTCTATCTAAAAGGGACCAAGTAATAAAGCCAGTTTCTGCTAATGTATATATCGGATATCATTATGTAGATAGCAAAATAAGTTTAACGGTTGCAAATACGTAGAGAAAGTTATATCAATGGAGTACTTTAGATATGTATACTATAAATGCAGAACTTTTCATAAACATTTAAGTGAGCAATGTGATGCATAATTTTAGGTACAATAGACAGTTGGGCTGAAAGACTACCATTAAAAGTTTCAACCATGTAGCTTAATGGTTGCACTAAAAAGTGCACAATAATAAATTATAATTTAAAAATCTATATTACTATTTATAAAGTTTTAGCATACATTGATAATCTTGTATGTATAATGCTTGTAACGGTTTCTGTACTTAATGATAGAGTTCCGTTTCACTAGGTTACACAACTTCTGAGAAACCTAAAATCAAAGTAGCCACTGAAATAGCAGTCAAAGCTTCGCTCAACACTACCCCCTGTCCTTATTTAGCCTAAACTGAGAGTTGTAACAACTATTGTGCGTTGGTTAATCCACCTATGTGCATTGTACTGTTAAAGTAGTTACAATCAGCGGGTCCTAGCGCAAACATTAAAATGACACTCCTAACTAGAAATTTAACTTATACAGCGAAAGAACCTCTAACGCTACAAGAGGTGTAACTATTATTTTTTTTATTTAAAAAAAAAACGACATCGACGACGGTGAATGAAATTTTTAAATATAAAATTAAAAGGAATATGCTCTAGACACGCTTTTAAGACATTTTCGAAAAATACAAAAAGTTTTAGGGAATCTGAAAGAGTAAAAAGATTAAAATCGAAATATTCAAAAACAATAGATCATAATTTTATACAAAGTAAACGTAACAAACAAAGGATCACCATTTTCTATTTTATCTCGATAAACAAATTTTACACGAAAAATATTTTCTAATTCATCTTCCAAGAAAACGATGTACATATTTTTTGATAATATTATTTTAAATGTGTTATCTGACATTAATGCAACTTTTTACGATATGTAGTTTGAAAAAATTCAGGGTTTCAAATAGTGTACGGTTCATTCTTCTTTAATTCTGTTAATTTTGTAAATTTGACACACTGTTTAATTTTCTTGAGTTTATTTTTTAACTCTGCAATATTGTGACTCATTTTTGTTTTAGTTTTAATGATATACAAAAAAATTGGATTTTAAAAATTAAAGCGTTTGTTTTAGACTTAAAAATAACCTTGCACTGGAATCACCTTTTAACCTTTTTTAAAAAAAATATTTCAAAACAGTGTTGGTTGGTTTTAAAAAATTAAGCCGTAATGATTTGAAAAATTTTTAAAACTACACCAAAATAAAAACTGAACTTAACATAAAAGAAACTTATGTTATAGATGAATGTTAATTTATTCCAATCTTAATAAAAAAACATTATATATAAACGAAGTACAACACTAGACACTGTCTAAAACTACTAATAAATGTCATCAAACAGAAAGTATAGAATCATTTATTTCTAATAAAAAACGAAGTATAGTTATTACAATAATTGTAAAACATGTTCATATGCTGAGTGAAAAAGTCATTATTACAATAGCAATAAAGATGAAATAAGAGAGTGTGTGGAAAACAACAGAAAAAAGATAGAATACTTTGACAATTACAAAATTGATACAAACTGCAATATACCGAAAACAAATAAAATATATAAACAAAAAGTACTTAAAAGGTTCTTTGTGAATGGGAAAAATATATTTGTAAGAATATTTGAAGCAACACCACCAAACAAAATATGTGATCGAGAAGAGAGTAACTGTTAATTATACTTTAATTTTAAATTTTAAATCAATTTTTTCAAACATAAGATCTTATTTTATTAAATAGACCTATATTTCTTTCTATATAACCAATAACATGAAAATAGGAAAGTTAAACACGTTAAACGTGTTTACATTAAAACGAGAGGTACAGAATTAAGAATAAGAGGTTATTGAAAATTGAGAAAACAACAAATTATGGATTTAATTAATAATATTACCAATAATAATAACGATTTAAGTTTCTTAAAAGTAGCTGAATTAAAAACTAAACGCAAACAATTAGGAAATAGAGATTATTAAAATTTAAAAAATACTACTTGTTGATTTGATGAATAGTGATATTAACACTAATAATGACAACAAGAATAATGCTAATAAATCAGAACCATCGTTTGTTAATATAAAGAACGCTCAATATAATATAAACACAAAAAGAAAATACGCTAGATAGATTAAAAATTATAATTATGTTGATTTTAAAAGTACGATTACAAAAGACAGTAGAATGAAGCAAAGAAAATAAATATTAAAGCAAAGCAATGACTCCATAAAACAATGCCATTTTCAGACATATTAAAGGCTAATAATTTTATTAATTTTATGAATTTTATAAATTCTATAAAGTACTGAATTTCAGAATACTATCATTAGAAATTAGTAATGTAAATAATTTTGTTGAACCACAAATATGTTTCAATCACATTAAAAACATAATTACTAAAATTAAAAATATTTTAATACTATAAAGATCAAATAAAGTTAATATGAAATTTTATTGTAATTTTATAAAACAAAAACGACCACAGCAATTTCATTTTAAAACAAGCAGTGAAGTTATATTAAGATCAACAGATTGAGAAGAATATTTTCAAAGTTCTACAAATAAATTAATAACAGAATTGCAAGGATTTTGAAGCAAACAATCTGATTGGGCTTGAAATTAAATTACAATTGTGGGTTAATATGCTTAATCATATTTTTGATTTATTATATAGATTATATTCATAGATTTACCCCAAAAATTAAAGATAAGATAGCTATAATTAATGTTAAAATTATAATAAAATGTTTTTTCTCTATGCAATAAAATCTGCTTTATACCCAGCAGTAGACGATGGAGAAACAGTAACAAAATATGTAAGTAAAGGTTCAGAATTAAATGAAATGTTTGGAAAAGAAGAAATTGATTTTTCAGTCGAATTAACAAATATTAAAAAAATTGGTGAATAAATAAAATATACAAAATTAATGTTTAGTCTTACGATGAAAAACTTTTTTCATATGCACTTTATTATACTAAAATTAAACAAAAAACATGTTAATCTTCTTTTAATAAAATATGAACAGAAATCACATTATATGAATTAAAAATCTATTAAAGGTAACTAATATTCAAGAAATATAAACGTAAAATATATACATGTGACAGATATTGAAGGCTTCATAATTCACAAGAGCAATCATATAATCGTGAAATCGATTGTAAAGGACAAAAAGAAATACAACTAGAAATGCCTGGAAAATATGAAAGAATTAAATTTAAAGATATTAATAATTAATTAGAAATACCGTTTGCAGTTTATTCAGATGTTGAATGTTTATTACCAAATATAAGCACTTGTCAACCAAATCCAGATAAACTATACATTAATAAATATTAGAAACACAAACCAAATTCGTTTAATTATTATATAAAATATGCTAACGGAAATTATTAACCTTCTGTTGATGAGGGCTTCTCAGTGATCTGACGTGTCATGTTTATCAAATTCTCGGAGCTTTCGACCATGGAGGAAGTGACTTCCTGGAGAATGCCATAGAGCACCATGGCAGAAAGCTTGGAGAATTTTATAAACATTACACGGCAGATTACTCGGGAAGCCCTCATCAGTAACCATCGCCGTGAAAGCTTCAGATCAGATATAACCTCCTGTTGTTTATGATTTTTGAAAACCTAAAAATTTTGTTGAGATGTTATAACAAGAAATAAGGGGAATGAAAGCATTATTTAAAAGATAATCAAAGATAAGACTAATGATGATGAACAAAATTATAAAATTTCAGAAACTTGTTTTATTTGCGCTAGAAAATGTACAATTGGTGAGAAAAAAGGTACGAACCCATAATCATTTAACAGGAAAGTATAGGGGTGCTGCACATGAAGTTTGTATTATCAATTATAAAATGTATCATTTTAACAATGTATTTACAATTTAGCTAATCATCATGCACATTTGTTTATAAATGAATTAGAAATTGGCCAAAATGATATTGATGCACGTCCTAGATACGCTTAAAATGACGGGTCCAGTATTGATAAATTATCATCTATTCTTAACAGGGAATAGCTTAGAGAAAAAACATATTTTGAAGGTGAACAATCAGATTTAATGATTAAAAAGAGTAATTGTCCTTTCCAATATATGAATCCTGAAGTAAAATTAAAACAAATAAAATTACCCAAAGAAGAATGTATTTATTGGAAGCTTAATACATCCTATACAAACACTAAAGAATATTTACATGCAAAATTATTTTGAAATATATTTTTAGAAGAAATTATACAAATTTAGAGGAATATACGAGGCTATGTTACAAATCTGATGTGTTAATTTAAAACAGATATTTTTTGAAAATTTAGGAGATACTTTTTGAAGGTATATAAATTAGACCTATATTTGTATTTTACTGAATGCAATTTTTAAAATTCTAAAATGCAATTTTAAAATTCTAGAATGCAATTTTAAAAATGAAGAAAGTAGATTTAGATTTATTAAACGATTATGACATGATTTTAATGATTGAAAAAACTATTAGCGTTGGAGTGTCTCAAAGTGTTAAACGATATGCAAAAGCAAATAATAACTATGTGAACAATTATGATTCCCAAAAAGAATTAAGTGTTTTAAAATATTTAGATACGAATAACCTATACGTCAGGCAGGTTTCAAAAATTTTACCTTATGGTGGTTTTGAATGGATATTTACTAACTATTTTGGTTCAAAAAGGTAAAATGATTACCTGATTATTATATGTATGTGTACATTTGAAGTTGATTTATAATATCCAAAGCAATTACATGGTATACATAAAGATTTACCACTTGCGACAGAAGGGGCAAATATTTTATTAATAACATTAAATGATAAAGAAAAATACGTTTCAAACTATAGAAACCTAAAACAAGATATAAATCTTAGATTAAAATTAACAAACATGGATAGAGTTTTCACTTTTAAACAACGAGGCTGGCTAAAAGAAGTATACTGAGTTTTATTTATTTTTGTTCATCGTCCTTTAACCTAGTTGATCATATCGGACAATGAACGCAATTGGTGAAATGATGATCAAATGATCTTGGGATCAATGGAGCTTAAAGATACTCGACATTCGTCTTCTTAGGATAAGGGAAAAACCCCGAAAAAACCTTTGCGGGTGATTTGCACCAAGGGAGGCTCTAACTCACGACATGTATATAGAGCTGAATAGTGAGGACACAGCAGCTAATGGCTTTGAAAAAAATTCTATAAGTTAACGAATAATTCAGCCTCCGGAAAAACAATGGAAAGTATTAGAAATAGACATAATATTAAAATAATTGTCGACCAAGAAAAATATACAAAATATGTTTCTAAACGAAATTATAATCATGCAACCGTAGTTTCTGAAAATGTAGTTGTCATTCACATAAAAAAGAGTAAATGAATAACATTTGATGAAACCATTTGTATTCGGAGGTTCATTTTAGATATTTCACAAATTAAAGACTATGATTTTCATTATAATATTATGAAACCGAAATATGGTGAAAGAATGGGAATGTGTTATGGAGTCAAGGACAGTTTCACATATTTTATAAAAACTGAATATTTTTTTGAGGATATGTGGTCGATAAATGAATTTGATACAAGTGATTACCCTAATTTAATATTTATGGATTACCGCAAATTTACAAAAACGTTTTAGGGAAATTTATAAATAAATATTGTGGAATTACTTTGACAGAATTTGTTAGTTTGAAACCAACAATGTATGGATATAAAGTCGCTGATATGGAATATGAAACATCAAAAGAGGTTAAAAAAAGCAGTTATTAAATATGAAATTACTTTGATGATTATAAAAAAAAAGTTTAGACTATAACATAGCTCACTTCAGAACAATGAATTTAATTAATCATGAAATATCTTCTGTTGAATGTAATAGACTTATTTAGGTCCTGATGATGATAAAAACTACGTATTAAAAGTGGAACTGATACTTTATAGAATAAAACAATAATGAACGATGATCTTTTAAGTAAACTAAATAGATGCAAATATTACTAACTGTAATAAAAATTAACCAGTTATTAACACTACTTCATTATATGATAATTGTTTCGCTTTTCCATCTGTATTTTAAAACTAAAATGTCTACAAAACATCCAAACTGTATGTTTTTGATAATCGAATGGCTTTCTCCCTATCTTTTCTTTTTTATCGCATCTAAGAATATATTTCGTTTTACTTCTTTTTTACAATCTTCATAAATTAAAGTTTTATGCCAGTTATAAATAAGTTTCTATATATGTTCTGAATAACTAATTACACATTGTTTTGTTTAGTTTTATACAATCCAGACATTGGTGAATTCTTTTATTTTTTTATTTTTGTTTTTTTGTTTGTTTCTACATCTTTACTAATTTTTTGGTTTTCATTTTTACACATTGACGAAATAATTTTATTTTCACTTTCCGTATATAAATAGAGAAATTAACAAACAAAAAACCTTAATCCTTTTTATATATAAATGGAATCATATTAGATCTTAAAAAATGAAACTAAATGTACATCGATTAATAAGTGTCAGTAATTAGTAATAGTAGCGCATTAGGGTGCTCAATATCTATGGGCATTAGTGCCTGAACGACAAGGATTTAAAGGGTATTAAAAAGCAAGGCACCAAGGTTGCACACTAAAACCTAAAACACAACAAACATCTGACTAAAACAGTGGCAGTAGCTGTGGAACGCAAAACTATTTCATGTGTTATAGCCACCGATAAACGATGTCATCAGGTTGTTAAACAAATAAAAGACTCACTGGCAACAGCTGAAAATCATATACGGTGGCTCCTACCAACCTGACGCATAAAATTTAAAACTCTCTCCTCAGAAACGAGTTCATTCGCCAGTACCTGCGAAATAGCAGCTGGTATACCGACGGACAAACGTAAGGGAGCTAAAAACTGACACTCGATTAAAACATGCCTCGCAGTCAATGGCTCACGATAGTGAATACAAATTGGTGCAGGGTCCGAAGACAATAAGTGACTGTGACTAACACATCAGTGCCTGATACGGTTACTAATTAAAAGGACTTCATCGCGACGGCACGCGCGAGAGGAGGTATTCTAGGCGACAGGGAGGGGTTTCACCACCCGAAGTATTTTCCCCTGCAGATCGGCCCAGGCAGAACTCCAACGCAAAAGGATAGGACGTTGGAAAAAAGCGCGTAAATCCTTAGAAGGCACAGGTGCGTTAGAATACATGGGGGCTGATATGGCGGCTTTCGCGGCGGCGTCAGCAGCCTGATTGCCACTTATGCCGACGTGTACAGGAACCCATATAAAAGTTACGCTAAAGCAAGCGAATGGAGACAATCCTGGACAAGTTGTACAAGGGGATGGGGGCTTTACAGCAATCTCAGGCTATGCAAAGCACTCAAGGAATAAGAGCACACAACCCACTCACTAAACGCCTGTCGCTGAATATATAAAAGAGCCTAGTAAACACCAAAAAGCTCAGCTGTAATCATCGACCACTGCGGTAAAAGTCGAGATCTAAAACTCTGTCGGTCATGAATAAAGGCACTCCCTACACCCGTAGTTTCCTTCGAACCATCAGTATAGATAAAATTACAACCAAGAAACTGCTCTTAGAGGACTAAAAAGGCGGAATGAAGAGCCAAATGGGAAATGGATGACTTCGACGTGGACAACAGTCCTTGTTCAACAAATATCTCAGGGTGGAGCCACGGGGGAAAAAGAGTCTGCCCCCTAGAATAGAGTGGAGGTAAAGTAACGTTAAATAGCGGAATGAGCAGCCAAAGGCGAACACCAGGCGGGAGTAAGGCCAGGGAGTTACTTGAGTATCGGCGACCCAAAGATTCGATAAAAAAACAGGTAGAGGACGGATGTCCGGGTAAATAAAGAAGCTAGAGGCATATCTGCAAAGGAGGACAGCACGTCGATAAGGGGGCGGAGGTTCGGCAGCTTCTGCACAAAGGCTAAGAACTGGGCTCATGGGAAAGGCGCCAATACTCATACGGATACCACGGTGATGTGTAACGTTGAGACGAGCGAAAATTTACGGACGGGCCGAAGAATACACAATACAACCGAAGTCGGGCTTTGACCGAACGAGAGCCCGATAAAGACGTAGAAGAGCAGTATGATCAGCCGCTTAAAACGCGTCAAATGCTAAGAGATTAGCAACATTTTGTCTTTAAGTAGGAAATATGAGAAGATCAGCTGAGTTTCCGGTCAAAAAACAATCCTAAAAATTACGTCTCCTCGGCGAAAGGAAGAGAATACGTACCAAGATGTAGAGAAGGCGAAGGATACACATGTCGTCGCCAGAAATTAACGCAGACAGTTTTCTCGACGGAGAATTTAAAACCATTATTCATACTACAAAGGTACACGTGGTCAATACACAGTTGGAGGCATCGTTCGAGAAGACAAGGCCGTCGAGAGCTAATATAAATTGCGAAATCAACCACAAATATGGAAGACTAAACCTCAGGTGAAACACACTCTACAATAGGATTGATGGTAATAGCAAAAATTGTGACACTTAGCACCGACCTCTGTGGTACTACGTTCTCCTGAGTAAAAACACTGGATAAAATAGCGTCTACCCGTACTCTAAAAACTCTATCCTTCATAAACTCCCGAATAAAAACGGGCAGAGGACCACGAGTGCCCCAATTATGAAGGGTACGAACTGCACCGTATCTCCAGCACGTATCATACGTCTTTTCCAGATAAAAAAAGCACCGCGACAGTCTGACACTAATGCAAAAAGGCACCAATGATAAGTGTGGATTGCGCGACCAAGTGGTCGACTGTAGAACGGTAACGACGGAACCCACATTGGACGCTGGAAGACGCTTTTGGGATTCGAACCACCTTCGTAATCGCCCATTAATCATACGCTCCCTCACTTTGCAGAGGCAACTGGTGAGGGAGATAGGACGATAGCTGGAAGGTAGAGGGTGATCCTTACTAGGTTTTAAGATTGGGACGATGATGGCCTCGCGCCAGACTGCAGGAAACACTCCATCGCACCAGATGCGGTTGTATAGAAATAAGAGAAAGAGTTTGCCGGCAGCAGAGACGATATAAATATCATCTGGCCCGGGAGCAGTGAGCCTAGAAAATGATTGGGAGTTTTCAAGCCCCTGGATACTAAAAATCGAGTTATAGCACTCGTTGTTAAAAGAGCAAAAGAAGAGAGCTTGAGACTCCAGCTCAGCCTTAGTAGTACGAAAAACTGAATTATAGTTTTCGGAGCTTGAGACAGACGCAAACGTACCACCAAGAGCGTCAGCGACAGCTATCGGATCGACGACGGTAGCCTGTTCGCACGTGAAGTCCCTGTATGGAAGAGCTAGCCTACTTACAGGCAACACGGCGGAGCTTCTCCCACACAACGGATGAAGGTGTTGACTGATTAAAGGTGGGATCAAATGAAGTTCAAGAAGCTCATTTGCTATCCTGATTAATGCGACAGGCCTTTGCTCGAACTTGTCTCAAACAGATAAAGTGGTCCAACGTAGGGTGATGGTGAAATACTCTAAGAGCCCTCCTTCGCGCACGAATAGCCTCGCGGCACTCGGCACTCCACCAAGGAACCGGCAATCTCGGGGATGGGAAGACGACCGAGGGCTAGAGAGTTCGGCGGCGGAGAGAACGACAGAAGTAAGGTGGTCCACCATATGGTCGACCGTGGCGAACTCATTATCATTGAAAACAGCTTTCGCTGAAAACAGGGCCCAATTCGCTTTCACGAGGTGCCAAGTTGCTGCACGCGAGGAAGAAACACGGTGTGAGAGCAATGTGAGAGCACAGGGCAATGATCGCTTGAATGGGTGTTGGACACGACGTTCCTTTGTAACCGATTAGCAAGCTGTGCCGAACAAACAGAGAGGTCCAGATGGGAGATCGTGGCAGAAGAATCAGAAAGAAAATTTTGTTTACCGGTGTTCAAAACACCAAGCCGAAATTGGTCAAAAAAATCAACAAAGAGCGCCCCTCACTCACATGCCCTAGAGGAACCACAAAGTGGATGATGGGCATTGAAATCGCGTAGCAAAAGAAACGGTGCCGGGAGCTGGGCCAGGAGGTTGCCATGTTGGCTGTACTGAGGGTAGCTGAAGGAGGAACGTAAACATTACAGATGGAAAAGTTGAAACCAGGAAGAACAAGGCGGACAGCAACAGCTTGCAAGGCAGTGGTAAGAGATAGTGTCTGGTTGTAGATATCATCGCGCGTGAGTATCGTGACACCCCCATCAGCAGGAGAGCCCTCCTCCGGGGTAAGATCGAAACGTGCCAGGACGTAACGGTGTACAACAAAAGGATCGTGAGGGCGAAGATTCGTCTCCTGTAAACACATGACCTAGGGGTCAGACCATCGCAACAGTAGCTGCAGTTCAGCTCTATGGGAGCGAACACCGCGGGTATTTCACGTCAGCAATGCCATGATAAAAAGAGCAAATGCTAGAAACGTGGGATGGGTGAGGTGGAACAAGTCAAACTCTCTTAAAAATGTGATGCACTGTTAACAAACATTGCTAAGGTGGCTGAGAAAAGAACGACATGTGTCCCCTTCGGAATCCCCGGATGGTCGGGATCCGGAAGATGCTCGACGGCTTGTAGAACGCGAACGGGACTTCGACTTATCGACCGGCTTGTACTTTCTTTGAGAGCGCTTCCGAGAGGCGGCGACAGGTGGTGGACTAGGAGATGGTGGGCGTACTTCAACCGAAGAAGAAGCTTTTGACGGTGAAGCCCGCGGTGCGGGTCGTTCAGGCAACGCGGTATAGCACAGCGACGGGTCCGTTTGCGTGGACAGCTCTGCAACTTGAGCAGTTTGAAGGGTTACAGAGGAATCAGGAAGGCGGCGAACTGCAGAGCCGTAGCCCAAAGAAGTCGAAGACTGGAGCTGCTGATTGTAGTGCCGGGCCTCCGGAAAGGTTAGATGCTCCTTAATGAATAACTCCTGTATAGCCTTTTCTTCCAAAAACCGTGGACATTGCCGTGAGCTAGATGGATGACTCCCGTGGCAGTGTACGCAACAAGGGTCTCGGAAACAGACACCTTTACCGTGGGCAGGCTGGCCGCAACGTTCACAGGTGGCGTCGAACGAGCACCGGGTTTGCGTATGACAAATCCGTTGGCACCGTAAATAGCGCATTGTGTTCGGCTCATACGGACGTTCAGATACTCGTTCATATCCACAATACAAGTTCTGGGGTATTGTGATGCCCTTGAAAGTTAGAAAGCAGTGATACGGACTGTCCATCACGCTTACCGACAAGACAGCACGCTTGGCATACACACTGGTCGGCTAAATTTGTGACAATATCTGTCTCAGAAAGACCGTCTGAACAAGAGATGGTCACCACGCCTCTACAAGTGTTCAAAGACTTGTGTGGATCTACTGTTATAGGGTACGAACCTAATAAACAGACCTTAATGAGCTTCCTTGACTGGTCCTGTGGCTTAGTTTCCACTCTAGTTTCTGGTAGCGTTGATCACTTTACCGCAAATCCTGTCAATTTCTCGTTTGATATAGAAGGGACTAATATCTCGCAGTGTTTTCGTTTCGCAGGCCAAGGTTACAACTATATAGCGGTCAAATGAAGAGTTTTTGCGCGCTGATAACATTATGATAAGACCCCCTTCCGGAACCGTCGGAATCAGCCTGCCATCCGGGGGTAGAGAAAAAAGACACCAAATTACTTTCCGGTCTGTGCCGCCTGATAGATCCCTACCAGACCGATCTCAAGGAATACCTCAGAAGGAGGCTCCCCACTGCGTAATAACGCTGACAAGGATTCAGGGGACTTGTCGTTGATTACACCGTGTTTCCGTTAGCGGTAACACGACCGGTCCGTGATTCTAACCCAACGAAACGCGTTCGTCGGGAGATTAAAACGGGCCGTGCCGCCAAGGACGTACGTAACGGTTTGGACGGGCTCCAGCTCCACACCTAAGGCTTACACATAGGGGCAGTAGGAAGGGTCCACTCAACCTTCACGACTGAGACTTTCGAAGAGCACACATGTTGGAAGCCGCGCTGAAACAGTGGGACAGGAACCATGGAGATAGAATAAAGATCCCTGTTGGTGAGGCAGGAGTTAATAAATCTAAAGCCTTAACACAAATATATAAGAAATAAGCCTAGAACAGGAAGAAGATGAGGCGAAAACACTCGCGCTCATATAAGTCACAAACAACAAAAGCGCATACACATGCGCACACGAACACAAACGTGGCTCAGTTGATGGTGATGGGAAGGATGAAATGGTGGTGAGTGGCTGGGGAACCCCTGGGTGCGCCAAACCCGTACCTACCGTAGTAGGCGGGGGGGGGGGTTGTGAATGATTATTGAAGAAAACTGGATTGCATGATCTGGAGGAAAAACTTTGTTGAAATATGAGAATATAACGATACTAATTAGAAGATATGTTGATGGTGATGATAAAACCAAAATTATATATATTGGAGATTTTTCATTACCTCTCAGCCCCCGTAAATCGTGGAAGTTTAATTTTTCTCATAATTTTGTTTTATCAGCTGCATCAACATATTTTCTGATGTTTATATAAGCAATCAGGATTATATTCTTAAATTTTATCTTCTAAGAAGAAGCTAGATAATGGGTTCCTCGTGATATTTTACCATCATATCAAATATGAAATTAGGATTTATGTAAAATAAAACAACTCTATGAAAGCAAAGTAAGTTGTTTAAAAACACCACATAAAATTAAGAATGATGATATAAAAGATTAGATGACATTTTTAAAAATAGATATAGAAATTTTACGTGAAAGAAACGGACAAATAAGTAGTCTCTTACCACAAGCTGTGCCTCGATTAGCTGATGAAAATTTTAGACCTGTTTTTCGTTGTTTTAAAATTAGATGACTATAATTTTAATTAAGATTACCATTTATTGGAACACAATTTAAGAATCCTCAAAAACAGATAAGTTGTGTCAGAAATAGTCATCCAAATGCTGAAGAATGTTCAAGAATTAACTATGTACCTATTCCAAATAATGAAAGTAAGCTTAGATATATTTCATCACCGTAATTATTTGAATACCTACAATATTCATTCACAAGAAAAATTCTATGATGACATAATTAATCTTAGTTGTGTTTCTTAGAGAATAAAACTGAATTTCTAACTGTTTTTTTTTTTTTTTTGTTGTCATATTTGAAATTAGTATAACATTCAAAACGATTTTTATATACATCTAATAAACCATAACAATTGAAACCATTTTATTCAAATAATTCATATTTAAAATGGTAAAATAACATAAGTTCTTCATTATTAGCTTTTAATTTAACATCAAAATATACTCCGTTTTCTTCTACAAAACAATAAGCGCAATGGATTTTATTTGCAATATCAGACAAGCTTAAATGTTCAATAACCAGCTCCATTTATATAAAAATTTGTTCAAACAAAAATACATTTATTATAATACTGAAAAAGTATATAAAATGTTTTAAACTATGACATGATTTTTATTAATCAAACTGTTATGTGAGTTATAAAACCAACCATTTAAGGTAGGCTTTATCTCCTTTTGTACGTATCACCTTTTCAACTAAATATACATCAGGGACTTTTGTTTTCTGCATTTCTTGCTCATATAATGTGTCTAGGATTTGCTCACTTTTAGAATCTTAAGATGATAATGTGGTGGATTACTTAAATGACGTTATCAACTGTAAATATTTCTGTAGGCCAATTAGATGTATCAACTTTTTGAAACTGCCTTTAATGTTAGTAATACAAATAGTATCGCCTAATTTATATTTTAGGTTTTTAATGTTTAATTAGGTACGAATGATACACATCGTGATAAATAGTCTCTTGACTTTTTGAGTTAAGTTCATCCGGTTTCATTTTAATAGTGGTATAATATGCACTAATATAACTAGTAATTAATGTTTGTAATATATCAAGCCATTTATAATTTCCTTTTATGCAAAACTGTTTCTATGTTTTTTTATCTTTTCTTTTAATATCCTGTTACATCGTTTACCAACATTTACTTTGGTGTCTGTATATCTTGAATAGTGATAAATATTATGCTTTTTCATCAAATCTTTAATTTTTTACTGTGCAATGTCTTGCCTTTTTCAGTTTGCATATTTCGAGGAATATGTCCAGTTATCTTGAAAATATCTTGAAAACATTTGCAGCACGTTTGCCTTTTTTATTCTTTAATGACTTACCAAAACTTCGTTTGGAAAACACATCAGTGATGCTTATTATAAATTTACACCCCTAATTAAATTTAGAAACAGCTTTAGTACAACCAGAGTCCATTTCCACCGAAAAAGATTGCCACAAATCAGCAATACCATATGTTATAACTTTTCATGTTTCATTTCTTTTCTAGTCGGTTTATGTAATTCCTCGATTATTGGATTTCTTTTTGCATACAACACTTTAGCAGCTTGTCCAATTATGTTTCTTTAAAGCAGATATCTTGGATCCACATATAACACTTTTGGATCATATATATTGCTTTCTATTTTTGATATCTTATAAACAGAGTTATTAGTAGGTATGGACTTTAGAAATATGTTGATGGTGATTTGTGTTTAAGGGCACTCCACAACAGAGGCTAATACTGCCCTCAAAAGATAGAATCTCGACTAAAACCAGAAATAGGAAGCATCGTTAAAAGAAGCCAATATAAACACCGCAAGGAACCAGGAATAAAAATCACTATTAAAAGAATTCGGAGAATAAAGAGACAGCTAAAGTGACATATAAACCGGTTCAAATAAAACAATGGAGAGAGAACGGTGTCAATGTAATTAAAACGCAGGACGCAAAGTGTAAAAGTGATAAAATATTTAATAACTAAAGGATTTAAAATATAACAAAGAAAATATAAAATGGTAAAGCCCTCATATAACTTCATTATTTGCGGTAAAAATCTATAAAATCAAAATAAAACTAGATTCCTAGCGCATATGGCACTTTGGATAAAAAAAAGGTTTTGCCGCTCCGGAATCGTCGGCCAGGACCTCCAGAATCCTGACTAGCAGTGGCAGAGTGCTGGGCAATATGCAGACAGTGTTTGATCTCATCTTCATACGTTTTAATATTTATTATTTCTTCGACGGTTTTCTTAGTTGCACTTTCTAAAGCGCTATCTCTCTGCTTTAATTGCTCTAATACATAATTCACGACAATTTTGTTCAGTTTGTTTTGTTTTTTTAAGCATACCCAGAATGTCGGCTTTAGCTCTTATTTCTGCAATTTTTACATTAGCATTTTTAAATTCAGCGAACAAATCACATTTAAGTGTGCCTATATCAAGATCAATGTCATGCGTTAAAGATGGATTTCCATAGGCATTAACCCCCACCTATGTAGATTTAAAATAACGCCTCTATAAGTTGGGGCATGACTTTTATTAGACTTTGAATAACGGAAAGGAACATCCATCCGAAAATAATTAAAGAACAGTAATTCATACATGACCACAAACTACTTAAGGCTTTGGTTGCACTGAATCTGCTCTAACAACTTTTAAGAAATCTATTCTATTTCCCCCTAGATGCTTAATTAAAGATTTATATAAGCCAGTTACAACAGAATCTAAAACATAAGAAATTTTGCCGTTTCCAATAACATATCTAATGTGTTCCTATACTAAAATTATCTTCAAAATTAACAACTCCACATTACATATCTTTGATTTCGATGGAAGTACATCTGACATGAATACAACTCTAAAATGTTTCATACCTAATTTTTTTTACATGATTCATAATATCTATATTACTTAATGGCGAGATATTTTTTACCTCTTTTTTTTTTAATACGCATTCCCCAACCTATTTTCGTTTCCATATTTAAATAATGAGTTTTTGATCTTCAAGTTCCTATTCATTTTTCTTGTTATCGGGAACGGTTTTTACCACTTATAGACGCAAGGGATTCTATTGCTTTTTAAGCACCAATAATCATAGGTATCATAAATATGAAACCTGATTTGAATTGAATCGCCTAATTTTGCTTCTTTTAAACGTATCATTTGCTTTGTTAAATTCATTGAATGCCACACATATTTCCTAGTTAAAAGCGTAGGCTTTTATAACTTCTCTCATTTTAAGAATTGCTAGCAAAATTGCAGATATTGGTATAATGGATCCACCATAGTGAACACTATTTTATTCAAGAACAAAATGTGGTTTTTATACAGAAATGGGTATTCGAATTTTTCGTTCACTAATTCCAAACCCTAATTCACGTTTTGAACACATTCCTCCTCTAATTCAGCATTAAAATTATCACCTAATATTATATCACAAGCGTTTTGAATTTCTTTAGCTGCTAATCGTAATTCTTTAACTGCTGTATGTCTTGTTTCTAAATCTTTATTATTCTTGTAAAATATATTATGATTTAAACTCGCAGCATTCAAATTATTGATTGTTTCATCGCTCTTGCTAATCGAGCATATACTTTAATTCCAGTGCCACTTTTTTCCTCTTGTAAAGTTATACATATGCGTTTCTGGCATTATTCCTGAACTGAAAAAAACCTGAACCATACTTACCACCTAAAATACTTTTTGGAATATATTGGATTAAAGAACCTATTATATAATGTATTTGTAGTTGTTTCCAAATTCGTATCAACTTTATATAATTGTTCAAGTAACAAGTGAGAAATACTTGCTATATAATTCTTAATTTCTGAACTGTGATTTCCGCATTTCCATGCTCCATCAAGAATACCAATACGGTTTAAAAGTTTACCTATGATATCCAATAATACACATTCTTTAGTTTTCCAGTGTGTGTATCTGTAACTCCTTTGCCAGCTCTAGGAGAAGTAAATATAATATATCTAGATCTAGGCCTTTTAGTTAATTTTTATCTGTACTAAACTTACACCTCCTGTTGATGGATCATTACTTAAGTGGTTTTGGAATTTTTAAGAATTTCTTCATAGTTTAAATAATCGCCATCTTTAACTATATCGTCTGGAATGTACTTCTAGTAAGCAACGTAAGTAAGCCATCGGTTCCCATTTATGTTTTTCCTTCGATAACAATAGTATCTCCATTAGGTATTATTTCTGAGTTTCCTTTTCTTACAGCTCAAATTCCCAAAAATTTGTTTTTTGGTTTTTTTTTTTCATTTAGGTACCTTCCTACTTTTTGTATTATATGAATAGTACTGTAGTCCATAATTGCTTGTAGTTGTGTTTGGAAAACTTCTTCATCTTGTTCTTGTAATGATGAATGCTTAGCAAGTGGGAATAACTCGCCAATAATATTTTTATTTTGTTCGACTGATGTGTGTAATTTATTCTTGACTATGTAATCACACCTTTAAGGGTTGATTTTTTGTCTTATTTTATTCAGATTGCACTCTCGGTTGTCTTTTCTATTGTTTGAACTGTTCCATTAATTGTTGTCTTAATTTAAGACTTCTTTTTTTATCTTTTGGTTTTTGATTCATATATAACACAAATATGTATATATATATATATATATATATATATATATATATATATATATATGTATATATATTACTGATAAGTATATATTATTTAACATCAGTGAATATGTTATGTAAAATACACATTTTGTTCTTTTGCGATAGAGGAGTTTTATAGGTCAACCTCAACAAGTAATTTGCTATTGTTATATTATTTGTTGCTCTCAATGCCCTGTAAAATAATACTGTTGATCGGTCAGAAATAAATAAAAAAAACCGGCGAAATAAAAACAGGTCATGATTCTCCTAATTGGATACCTCTTAACTTGGTTAATATTGTATGTAATTTAGTTTCAAATTCCGTATTCATGATAAAAAATAATAATCGCCAGCATAAACAAAGTTATGTTATTTCAAAGTTTGAACCTAATTTATCGTTTAAGGATCATTTTGTTTACGAACCAACAAATCCTAATTAGTTGCCAGTTCATCAACTTGATTCAGTCAGAGATATTAAAATGTCTATTACGGATGCAAATGTAAAGCTTATAGACTTTGTTGGTTCTAAAATTGAAATCGTTTTACAAATCCATTATTTTTTTTATTATTAAATGGACATCAAACGTATCGAACAATATCAAACGAGATCATTTGAGGTAAAAGATTCTACCAGGTATAATTTAAACAGTCCGCTCTGCAGTTTAGATACAGATCTTAATATTGCTGATGGTACTTATGTTCCCAGTGGAACGATTGCTTATATGCAGTTCGAGCAATGAGGGAAGACCGCAAATGGTGAATTTAACAAGGATGATATTATCAAACTTGTAAACAATTACTTTGCACAAATGTTTAATAAAGCATACCTTAAAATGCTTTGGTGAAGTAATAGAAAAAATAGATCGTCTCAAATTAGTAAGTATGTACCTGTTGATCTATTTGTTCCCAAAAGGATATGCACTTATATATACGTGCTGGTTTTAGTAATGACAAAGAACTTAATTATGAATCAGGAAGTACTTGTGATGAATGATTCAAACTAGAATATCTGTTTAGTTTCTTTAGATACAATAAGCAACATTTATGCAATTTTGGTTTAACTGTTTCATTTGAGGGAGCCCCTACTGATGATTCATGTTTTTATAAATAGGATACTTTGAAAGCAGATGTAATAGTTGACAAAGCACGGCCACATGTGGCTAAAATTACCATAAAAGAACTTAAATTCAAAGTTCCAATCATAGGATATGAACTAGATTATACATTAATTCAAAAACAGAAACTGCTTAAAAATCCAAAATTGAAATTTAATATTTTCGTTCAAGACGTTGTGGAAGAGCATAACTTTACCGGAAAGAGCATGAATATCAATGCTACTGCATCTTTCAATAATTTACAATTCGATAATCCCGATATCTGTATTATACGGTTTCAAACAAATAGACCACACAAGCATAAAAGAAATGCCAGTGAATATGATCATCTTCAGCTTGAAAATAAGTCATTAAACATTCAAGGAATGAGGAATTTCCGAAAGAAAGTAAAAAACTGAAAATCAGGGGTCATTGTTATCAAGTCGCATATGATGCTTATGTATCATTGACTGGAAACTAATGTGTTAGATGGGATGTTGATGACTTTACAATTCAGCAATTTATGGCAGTAACGGATATGACAATTACAAAGAATATTACATATACAGATAAAAATCAACTTAAAAATAGTATAGCATTTAGCACTAATCTTCCAGCTAACACAATTGTCTATATTATTACAAATGGTAGAGAAGAAAATTGCTATCTAAGTTTAAGAAGAGTTACAGAAGGAAATTAAATTTATTAAATGATAATCAGTACAAATACCAGTATATTATATCTCAGAGTGGAATGTGTTCATAATATATACAATTTCCTTAAAGCAACAATATGTTTGTAAATTAAAATACACAATTCTTAACGTAAATGTAGCAACGTTCATTATAATAAGCTACACAGATCTTTCCTCAACGGAAGACTAACTCCAAATGAATATTGAAGTGTATATGTAGCGCGGGTTAGTATCATTTATCAGTGGAACGAGGAAAACAGAACATCGCACGCGCTATCTTAGTAAATTGTTCGCTTTCTACATCTTTATTTTATTTACTGAACTAATTAGTAACTAGCGTAATCTGGTAGTGAAGCCTATAATTATTTAATAGCGTCATATGATGGCAAGGAGTTATAACTATTTGAGAGATTGCCTCATTATGTACCTAATAAACCCGGTTAACAGCAGTTCTTATCATCCTTAGCTAATGGTTTATTGGCTTAGGCAGGAGTTTTCTTATGTTTAAATGTATGATTTCTGTACATTTCATATAGTTAAATTCGAGGAGTCCATTTCGGGAGCACCTGGGAGGTGTAAATGTGCGGATGTTGGGAATTTAACGTTGCGCAGGCGTTAGGAGTAAATGCCTAAGGGGCTCTTAAAATAGCATTTCTCCGTTGCGTGTGAAATGTCATTTTCAGATAGGAATACAATCCGAAGCTGCATGGAAACAGCAATTCCCGGAAGAAATGTGTGTGACTGGCAGAAAGTTAGATAGGAGAAACTTCGGCCGAAATTTCATTTTCTAGTTTGCGAAAGTAAGATGTAATAAGCTTGTTTTATCTTTTTGTACACAAATTTAATTTAATTAAAATGATATTCTATTGATTTAATTTTCTTGAATGTTTCAAATTTACTGTTTTAGTTTCAGTCGTCGTCGTTGACGTCATAGTTTTTAAATTGAAAAAAAAAAATACATTACGGCGTGGGGGTTCCTTGGATTTAAAATTCAAATATTTATTGTAGGAGTGTCATTTTAATGCTTGAGCTAGGACCTGCTGAGGGTAACTGCTTGCTAATATGCAATGTTAGGTATTTTCGTTGTACTTCTGAATTCCATGAATATTTCTGCACATCCATAAACTCTTTGGCCCGAAGGCCAGTACCAATAGCTCAGATGCAGCTTAAGCAGAACTGGATCTGGAAACTTAAATTCAGACAAATAATATTGGCGGCATCGCCATTGCAGAAAAGATTCTCATAGTTCAAAGCAAACGACATTTACTCTAAGCAAGGATCACCTTCCGCCAACGCAATGAGTAGTCCAGCAAAAGTGTCACCCAAAACTTCGATTTCGGTAAATAAGACCAGCAAACTCATAAGATATTCTGCACCAAAGATAACTTTCAAGGCCAGCTATGATATAACCAACTTCCTAAAAGAACGATTAAATTCTACATCCAAAACATTAAAAGCTATCTGTTGCCCATGCCACGTTTTGACGTAGATCCTCCTCTGAGGAATATTTTGGGACGAACTACGATCGGCGATGATCACCTTCGCTGATCAATATAAGAGTTCAAGATTTCTGAACCGAAACTTCCCCTAAAGTTACGGTAGGTACTAGTTAGGTGCACCCGAGGTACCCAGCTAACCTTAACTCCCTTCGTGGGCAACATTTGAGGGGCGAGGGAGTCGATAGGTTAAAATGCCCATCCACGTGTAGGCCGGGCGTG